>VDFB02336954.1:0-44448 GCA_007258455.2 Sequoia sempervirens | reverse complement strand
ATAGAGGGATTGAGAGATATACTTGAGAGAGAGAGAGATAGAGGGAAAGAGATATACCTAAGAGAGAGAGATGGGGTGGGAGGGATAGACATGAGAGAGAGGGGGAGAGAGAGGGGGTTGGACCTAAAGCCTAAGCCATAAACCATAAATCCTAAACCCTAAATAATAAATACTAAACCCTAAACCATAAAGCCTAAACCAAAGAGAGAGAGATGGGGGAGGGAGAGAGTTTGTGTGAGAGAGAAATACAAAGGGAAGGAAGAATGTTGAGAGATTAAGAGAGAGGGAGAGAGGGAGGGAGAGTGAGAGGGAATGAGGGAGGGAGAGGTAGAGATGGAGAGAGGTAGAGAGAAGTATATGGGGAAGGAGAGATAGAGAGGAGGGAGGAGGGAGGGAGAGAGATATAGATAAGTAGAGAGGGGAGGAGGGAGGGATAGAGGGAGAGAGAAGTGTGATAAAGAGAATGAGAGAGAGAAGAGGGAATTATGAAGGTGGAGAGATTGAGAGAGAGAGGAGGGAGGGTGAGAGATAGGCAAAGAGGGATAGGTTAGAGAGAAATAAAGAGGGAAGGTGGGTGGGATGAAGGAAAGAGAGAGAGAGAGAGAGAGAGAGAGAGAGAGAGAGAGAGGTTAGATAGAGTGAAGTGGAGAGGGAAGGTGGGTCGGAGGAAGGGAGAGAGAGAGAGAGAGAGAGAGGGCAGGAGGAAAGGAGGGAGGGAGGGATGGAGGGGGAGAGAGAGGTTAGATAGATATAAGTATAGAGGGAAGGATAGAGTGTGAGAGAGAGGTCTAGAGCATAAGGGATAAAAATGAGTGAGATAGAGAGAGAAAGATGATACAACTTGTTGGTTACTAAAATTTGACATGCTAATTATTGAAATTTGACTAAGTCTAAATTTTTTGAGATTTTCCAAAAACTAGAATTTGCATTATAACTCCTAGGAATCTGAAACCACTCTCAAACATCCTAAAACTATATACATGAAATATAACGTAAAGTATAAGAAAGTAAATGTCCATATGTAAATGTCAACTTATACTTATACTTTAAGTTTTATTTCATGTATATAGTTTCCCTAAAAGATAAGAAGAAGAAAGAGAGAAGAAAAAGAGAAGAAATTTTTTATAATGTTTTTTTTATTTAAAAAATGCACATTTTTTGAACTCAAAATGTGTGTGTTTTTTGAAACTTAAACCATAACCCGAGTGTGTTATAACATGAGCATGTTATAATGCACTTGCATTATGGCTTGGTAATGACCAATCCTAGGCTCAGTCATTACCAAGCCATAACGTGAGTGTGTTTTACTATAACGTGCTTGCATTTTTGCTATTTCAGGATGAAAAAGTAAATTGGCCACAAATTGGCTACCCATCTTCATGCACCTACCCTACAGGAGGTTACATATTTTAAATACTTTAAATCTTTAGATGAGGATGATGAGGGTTCTTCAGATGCTCTTTCTTCTCCATAAAAGATAGTTTTTGTACCTTCACCTTCATTGATTCATTGTGTAGAGTCATTGTTTGAGGCTCCCATCTTTCTTGTTTAGCAGGACCATTCTATTGATGATTCATTGAAAATCTCCAGTGATTCATTGCAACAAGTATCCCATTGTCCTCCCTATTTGGATTACTATTTATCAAACATTACATCCTTATTTTTGGAGTATCACATTCTACATTTGGAGGACACATTTGAGGAGTTATCTCTCCTCTTTGATGATAGTCAATGCACAAGTTTTTTCAAACTATATTTTTCTTTGGATCTTTTTCAACATCAGTTTCCATATAGTTTTGATTTGTCACCTTCTTCATTGATTGGGTATGTACTTGATTTGATTGTGGAATCTTCATCTTCATTGGACAAGGAGACACATGAGCAGATTTTAGAGACATCATCATCATACGTATTCATGCTTCTTTCTTTCATTTCCTATCTAGAATGGGAAGCATTCCTACACTTGTAGTTGGTTTTGTTTCTTCCAATTTAAGGGAGACAAGTTTTTTGTCAACATTGGATCATGCATTTTCTTCAGACACCATTTTTGCAGGTGACTACATATTATGGGGGGGCTACATAGTCTCTCTCTTTCCCTCTTATGGGGGGCTACTGATTGTAATATATCTATGTGATGGCACCTCTGAAACATCAGGCACTTAGTCTTTTGGTGGCGTGGGAACCTGCCACCAACTCGCCACCACCTTTGTTTCTCATGCTCAACCTAGCCACTATCTATGGGTAGTGCTTTATTTTTTGCATCGATAGAGCCCCAAGTAAAATGGAGGAATGAGTGCTACCCCTGGGGGGCTAAAATTTTGACACTATTTAGCCTACAATTTTCCTAACATAGATTTTTTTTCATTTTTCCACAATTTTTTTCCACAATATCAAAATTTGCAAACAAGATAGTGATGAAAAGCTGGTTCTGCATACTTCGTAATGGTGCAAGTATTTTTCCAAGTTTTTTTGTAGGTACATTTTATTGGCAACTAAAGTCAGATCTCCCCTTTTGGACCTCTCAACTCACAAGTTTCTACCAATTTCTCTGATTTTGGTGATTCAAGTTGCATTTGGAAGGTATTTAGGAGCTCTTTAATTTGGTTCATGTACTTTTTTTAGATTTAGCCCCAAGTGTGATTTATTTATATTTTTGCATATTTACTTTTTGGTTCATAATTTGGACATCTTGTCTCCTGGAGAAGTTCTATTTGTGGGGGAGGGCTTCATTTTCAATTGTATTTTCACATGTGGAATTTTTTAATTGCTATTGAAGGTTAATGTCTTTGTAATTGTGGAGATCTATCATAGTTCATTATGGGTTTTCTATTTCATCCTTCTCTTAATATGTTGGAAAGGGAAAACTATAAACAATAGAGAGATGGCATTATAAAACATCTTTGATGGCTTCATTTGTTGCCACACTTGTATAGTCTTGTTCCTCCTCTTAGTACTTGATTGTAAGAAATTTTCTTGGAATTACAAAAGGGATCATGTCTTAGGAGTTATTACAATTCATATTGATGATGCCAATTTGAATTCTATTGATTATTTTGAGTGTCCTCATACTCTTTGGACTAAAATTTGGGACATATATGGAGATCCTAATACTTAGCCATTCCCAGATGATCTTGTTTCAAATTGTCTTGTGCCTCTTCCTTTTTAGACAAGATACCCTATGATCATAATACTTTTTTCAAACCATATTTGTCTTTGGATCTTGTTCAACATTAGTTTCCACATAGTCTTGATTTGTCACCTTCTTCATTGGTTGTGTATGTACTTGATTTGATTGTGACATCTTCATCTTCAATCGACAAGGAGACACATGATCAGATTTCAGAGACATCATCATCATACATAATCATGCTTCTTTCTTTCGATTCCTATTTAGAATGGGAAGCATTCTTGCATGTGTACTTGGTTTTGTTTCTTCCAAAATGGATAAAAGTTTTTTCAACATTGGATCATGGTTTGTCTTTAGACACTTACCATTTTTTAAGGTGATTACACATTATGGGGATCATACATAGTCTCTCTCTTTCCCTCTTATGGGGGGCTATTGATTGTTATGTATCTATGTGATGGATGGTGTACTTGGGAGGTGTCATGGAGTCCTCCATCCTTCATCACTTGATTGTTCTTTTCTATTTTTGGGTAGGAGTTTTGTCCCACTAGGTTTTTCCCTTTTCTCCATTTATGAGAGATTGCATTTGCATTTGTACATGGGTGCCTAAAATGGTCGTGTAGCTGAGACCTAGCTTTGTATTTTTTGCATCATTTACATAATAATATTCTCCCCAAGTTTCACTTAAATGGGGATGTTGGTGTGAATATATGTCTTGTACCTATTAATTTATCTTACTAGGGGGTGATCCCACAATAGTGGGTTACACTTTTTGACCAAACTTAACATTGAACTAAACCTTTTTAACTAAATCTTCACTTTCAAACACCTATAGCTACTAAACAAATTAAGTTTTGAATTCAAACCAATCACAATTTAGACATAGGTTTACTATATAACACAATTTTTTTTTGTATGTATCAAAATTCAATTTTTTTGTCGTATCAAGGACATCAATACCAAAAGCATAGTTATTTTTCAAATTTTTTTTGTTAATCTACTATTTTTCCACGTGTAGAATAGAGAGTTTGATTTTTGGTGAAAAACCTACATTCACAAGAAATGAAAAATAAATATATGATAAAATTAAATATATTTAAAATTATACCTTCTGGGGAGCTTGTAATAAGGACTACATACTTACAAAACATAAATTTAAAATGAATTCATTTGATCCCCCAAAAAGTAAATCAAAAGTAGTTTTGTATCAACATTTTGATAGGCGTAGAGGAGACTCCATTATAGGTATGGTTTAAAACTAGCAGGGTTCTATCCAAGGGGGTTTGATCTAAGTGGGTTTGATCAAACCCTCTTTAATTAAAATCCTTTAAATAAAACCTATCAAGACTTAAATCACTATATTTTCTAAAAATATATGATTTCAAAAAGAAATCAGAATGTCCCAGAAAGTGTAACCCATTATTGTGGCAACACCCTCAAGGGACTTATTCACATGATTAAGTTTACTTAGGATATAAGATTCTTTCTAGAAGTTTTAGTTGGATTTTTTAGAACTTATCTTATCTAGCTTATAATGCATGATTCCTAGGTAGACACATGTCACAATCATGTTCTATCCTACTCCTCACCTTTCCTATATAAGGAAGGTCATTGTACACATATGTAATATACTTCATACCTCATCATCATTTTGATAGGTATTAATATTAAGAAAGATCATATTCTTGCATACTCTCTTGTAGAAGGTTTTCATTGTTTTTGTAGGTGGTATTGGGTGTTGAGCTAATCTTCAAATCTTTCATGGTATCAGAGTCAAGCCTTGAAAAACCTTTCTCAGATCTAAGGGTTGAGCTATTGTGAGTGAGATATATAGGGTTTTTTTAGTAAGGTTGAATATGCTCTTCCCTTGCACCATATGTTGAACCTGAGAATCAGAAAAAAAAAACTTGAAAAAAGTGCCAAATTTGAGGGTTTCTCTATAGGTGGGTTTTCATGGTAGGTCACTTTTGGTTTGTGTTGGAGGAAATATGAGCTTAGATTTGGGTTCAATGTAGTTGAGAAAGTCAAGATCAACTTTCTTTTGCCTAAATCTAACATTTTTTGCCAAACTTATGAGGGTTTGAAGAAATTCAAGATTTGAAGGTAGTAGAGCTTCTGGTGCATTTTTAGCCTAAAAAAAACCTCATCATCATCTTCAGAAGGCCTGAGAGACAAATATTGATATAAAATATGCCTATATTTGGTGCCAGTTTCTTTAGGAAAAAAAAAATATTTGGGTAGGTCATACAACCCCCGAGGTATGGTACGATTTCACAGAATAAAAATAATAATAATGTTTTTATGTTTTGCGGATTTTTAAAAGTATTTAGGCTATTAAATTTTCATTTGGTCTAAAATAATTGTCTCAAGCAAATTTTCTAAAAATATTTTGTATTGGGCATAATATTTTAATAGTTTTGGGGGCATTATTTTTCTGGTGAATTAAAAAAATTGTTAGGATTTTTTAAAAAAAATCTGCAAAGCCTTTTTGTTGTTGGAATTTTTTTTAAATATATATTATTTTCTACTTACACAAACAAAGTCTATTGACAACAGGCTTTCGTTAGGATTTTGTCAGTTCCGATGACCTCTACTCTCATTGGTCAAAACTTGTTGAAGCCTCCAGTTCCACTCATGATCACCTCTAAAGCATCGAGAACTTAATCTTTTGATGTTGCGGGCACCTACCACAAGCCTGCCACTACCTCCATTGCCTGTGCTTAGCCCAGCTGTTGCCTATGGGCAACGTTTTATTTTTTGTGCCAACGAAGCTCTAGATAACATGGAGGACTGGGTGCTAGCCTTGGGGGGGCTAAAATTTTGACACTGTTTAGCTTGCAATTGTCCTAAAATAGATTTTTTTTTTCATTCTTCCATAAATTTTAGCCATGATATCCAAATTATGCATACAAGATATTAGTAGAATGTTGGTTCTACGTACTTCATTCTGGCATAGTTCATTTTCCTAGTTTTTTCTATAGGTACATTTTATTGGCAACTAAAGTTATATCTCCCCTTTGGACCTCTAAGCTCAAAAGTTTCTTCCAATTTCTCCGATTTTGGTGATTCAAGTTGCATTTGGAAGGTATTTAAGAGTTCTTTAATTTGGTTCATCTACTTTTTTCAAATTTATCCCCAAGTGTGATTTAATTATATTTTTGTATATTTGTTTTCTAGTTCATAATTTGGACATCTTGTCTTTTTTTAGAAGTTCTATTTGTTGGGGGGGCTTCATTTTCAATTGTATTTTTAGATTTAAGAGTTTCTAATTGTTGTTGAAGGTTAATGTACCTATAATTTTGGAGATCTATCATAGTTCATTATGGGGTTTTCATTTCATCCTTTTCCGATTATGTTGGAAAGGGGAAACTATAAGAAATGGAGAGATGACATTATATAACATCTTTGATGGCTTCATTTGTTTCCACACTCGTATAATCTTGATCCCCTTCTCGGTAGTGATAATAAGAAATTTGCTTGGAATTGTAATAGAGATCGTGTATTAGGAGTTATTGCAATGCATATTGATGATGCCACTTTGAATGCTATTGATCATTTTGATTATCCTCATACTCTTTAAACTAAAATTTGGAATATATATGGAGATCCTAATACTCAGCCATTCCCAGATGATCCCATTTGAGATTGTCTCATGCCTCTTCCTTTTTTCAAATAGGATACCCTATGATCATAATACTATGCATCAATTTATAAATTTGGTATTCTTTGAATTTTTAGATGAGGATGATGAGGGTTCTTTAGATGCTACTTCTTCTCCATCAAAGACAGTTATTGTACCTTCACCTTCATTGATTCATTGTGCAGAGTCATTATTTGAGGCTCCCATCTTTCATGTTCAACATGACCATTCTTTTGATGATTCATTGACAACTTCTAGTGATTCATTGCAACAAGTATCTCATTGTCTTCCTAATTGAGATTCCTATTTATCAAACACTGCATCCTTATTTGTTGACTATCACATTTTAGATTTGGAGGATGCATTTGAGGGATTATCTCTCCTCTTTGATGACAATCATTATACAATTGTTGTCAAACCATATTTGTATTTGGATCTCAAGTTCAACATCAGTTTCCACATAGTCTTGATTTGTCACCTTCTTCATAGATTGGGTATGTAATTGATTTGATTGTGCCATATTCATCTTCATTGGATAAGGAGACACATGAAAAAATTTCAGAGACATCATCTTCATATGTATTCATGCTTCTTTCTTTCAATTCCTTTCTAGAATGGGAAGCATTTAGGTGCATTTGTAATCGGTTTTGTTTCTTCCAAAAAGGAGAGAAGTTTTTTGTCAACATTGGATCATGTTTTCTCTTCATACACTTACCATTTTTGTAGGTGATTACACATTATGGGGGAGCTACATAGTCTCTCTCTTTCCCTCCTATGGGGGGCTATTGATTGTAATTTATATCTATGTGATGGATGTTGTACTTGGGGGTATCATGGAGTCCTCCATCCTTTTTCAATTAATTGTTCTTTTCTCTTTTAGGGGAGGATTTTTTCCCCATTGTATTTTCCCCTTTTCTCTGTACATGGGTACCTAAATGGTCATGTATTCGATACCCATCTTTGTATTTTTCTCATCATTTGCATAATAATCTTCTCTTGAAGTTGCACTTAAGGGGGGTCTTGGTGTGAATATACGTTTTTTACCTAGTAATCTATCTTACTAGGGACTTAGGGGACTTATTCACATTATTAAGTTTACTTAGGATATACAATTCTTTCTAGAAGTCTCAGTTGTCTTTTCTAAAAAATATTTTATTTAGCTTGTAATGCATGATTCCTAGGTAGTTAGGTTGTTAGTTGTGACATGACATAGGATTAAGACACATGTCGCAATCATGTTCAATCCTATTCCTCACCTTTCCTATATAAGGAAGTTCATTTTACACATATGTAATATACTTCATACCTCATCATCATTTTGATAGGTCTTAATATCTAGCAAGCTCATATTCTTGCATACTCTCTTGTAGAAGGTTTTCATTATTTTTGCATGTGGTCTTTGGAGTTGAGATAATCTTCATCTATTTTAATGCTATGGCGAGGGAGCTTGTTGAACTCAAAAAGAAGGTGTTGGACATTGAGAAAAATATGGTTAGTGTTTTCAAATTCAACTCCAAGGTTATGCATAGATTTGCAACTACCCTATGCTTGTTGCAAGATAAAGAGTTGGAGAAGTGGGTGACAATGATAACAACCACAAGGAACTTTTCAAAGTTCCTCACTGATGATTGGGGTCAACTATTTGGTTAGGTTGTTTGTTTGGTGTTTCTATTAGTTGTTTTTGTTTATTTTTTATGTACTACTAAAGTGTTGTTATTGTGTTGCTATGGTCTTTGGACTTGGTTTTCAACCTTCAGGATTTTTGTAATTGGGCCAACACCCTAGTTTTGTTGCTTTATGTATCAAAAAGATCATTTTCCAATATTTTATAAGACCTAAATTATAGTTTCAATAAAGCACCGGTAAATTAAGACCTTAACATTCCACACTTATCTAAAACATAAAATATTTTCCCAATATTCATAAAAATAGAAGTAGAAAATTTATATGCAATTCATGATTTAAAAATATAACCTGAATTATTGTTAACTAAGATTGGACTATTAAACATTTAGGAAATTTCATGTCCAATATGATTGTACCTTGTTTTTGATTAAGCAGGGATTGAAAGGGCCCTGATCCCTTTAACAACAAAGGATATTACAATCAAAGTGTACAACTGGACAAAACATCCCGATAAGACATACTAGCCAAGCACAATAACCAGTCGGGAACAACAGGATAAAATAGACTAGTAGCAAGAACAGAGCCACCAAACAAAATAGAGACAACCAAACATAGAGAAATAGTTTAAGCACCAACGCTTGAAACCAACAACTTTTCCTTCAAAGGCAACTCATCAGAGGTTTTTTTAGGAGTACATTTCTTTTTCCTTTGCACAATCATCTAGGGAGTATCAAAAACTAAATTAGAAATAGAATTAGGAGGAGCCTCAGTGGAGAAATCACTCACCACAGAGGGAATAACCAAGTGTTGAATCAGAATTGTAGAAGCCACTAGAGAGAAAACACCATCAACGACAAGAGTCGAAGAGGCAAGGGACTTAGAGGGGGAAACACACACAATAGATGGAACATCCATATTTTGAGCTAGAATAGCAGAATCCACTGGAGAAACAACAACCTTAGTAGAAAATTTATTTGTTTGAGACGAAGATGGAGGTTCTAAAGACTTACTATTAGAATCATAGTATGCATTAGGGTAAACAATCAAATGTTCCCTTTGAGCATTCTTCCACCAGGTGGAAGAAGAAACATGATGAGAGTTATTGGGAAAATCACGGGCCAAGTGTCCTATTGGTGATTTTTCTAGCAAAACCAAGCAATTCTCTAAAAAGTAGCCAACTCTTATAGTGAAGAACTGTAGGGTTAGTGGCCAACACAATGAGTATAGGATTTTATGGTCCTTACTCCTTCACTTCAGGCTTTGTGAAACCTAGGAGGGTGATCCCAATTGTGTTTTTGTGAAGTATATTTGATTAGTAACACATTTATACACATTGATTCCTATTTATTGCAAATAAAATCCTTCTCACTGAAGATTTGGTTTATCTTCGAATGAATGACTATCTATTTTCTAGGAATTGGGGATATTCCTTACCCACACTATCCTTGAAAAAATATTTAAATGAATATTGTCTTATCCTAAGTCCAGGGCTAGGTACGTTATTTGTTCATTTTATGCAAGATTTTCCAACAAACTGACCAGTGTCTCATCAATTGGAGCAACAAAGTAAAATATGTAAGAATTAGTAATATATAAACTACTCAATTTAAAGATAGACGAACTATTTTCATACTGCTTTGCATTTATAAAAACTCACAATGCTTGAAACACTCACTTCTTATAAATCCTAAGAAATTCCTTACAAAGTTAATAACCCTATTCAAGCATTTTAATTAACTCCTTGAATTAAAGTTAAAAACAAAATAATACATTCAAATGGAACATCTGAAGATAAATGATAACACCATTAGTATTTCTCATTTATAGCAAGTGTAAGAAACATACATAGGAGAGTATTTGTTTCCAGACTAATATTTGTTTCAATATCAATAGTTCTTATAAAACTCATTTAAGATTACTACATACAGGATTTCATGCCCCTGACAAACCTCTGGCCTATTATCAGTATTCTATTCAAAGTGCCTTTCCTAAAATTAGCTTTAGACTTAAGAATTTGACCACCGTAATAAGCCTTGATATCCCTTTTATAGAACAAGGGAGCAACAAGCATCAGACTTAATTACATTTACATTTTTTTTCAGTTGCACCAGAATTCGAGACATCCTCAGTTAGTTACATGCAATCATTAAGGAAAATGGAAGAGTAAAAGACCACATTCCATATTCCTTGCATGAAGACAAGACAACTCCTCAAAAGGTAGAGTTTGTTGTAACAATGTTGAATCCTCATCATTGTTGACCAAAGAAGATTCTCCACTAGTAGCTCCAACATAGACTTGTATATCATCTAGAAACAACATGCATGCCGCCAAGGTCATTTAATCTAGCATTTCCCCAATATACTAGCCCAAAAACTTCCCATATTAGCACTAGAAACAAGAAATTACATGAATGTTGAGTAGGAGAATCTTGACAGAAGGGGCATGGTATCATCAAAAACAAAAATAGGGCGTAGTCATCACTCTAAGTCATCAATATCAGAGGATACTCGCCCACGTTTTGCTCATGGTGGGACTGGAGAAACCATCACCACCTCTTTGTTAGAATCCTTAGATGGTACTAGGGAGAGGGGATAATAAATACCCATTGGATCAGTGTCACCCTCACTGTCTGAAGGGTTATTAGAAACTTCACTTGGAGAATTTTGTCCTCCAAGATAGGCCTTACAATGCTTACTCTCCTTTTTTGCCTTCTTTTCATATTCCACCACCCTCTTCTCTTTGTGTTTGACCAATTCTTCTGAAACAATTTGGCCCTATAGATGGTAGCTAGTCTTAACACCATACTTCTTGAATTTATTGCGTCCCCTTCTGCTCTTTGGTGTATCAGGAGCTCCTTGTGTCTCTATTTCATCTTTAGGAGCATTTTCCTTAGACTCAAGCAAACTCAATCCCTTAGACTCTTGAACCACCATGGCAGACCTACTTATCTAAGATAAGAACGCCTACTTCCTAACTCAGGAATAATTAATACTTGCACACTTCTTCACTAACCCACACCTCACATTCACTACAAACTGAAATATGATGAAGGTGAACAAGAAGCAATCTACATTAAATAGGAAATTTGAAGCATGCAGAATTAATGATCCAAGAACTCCTTGCATGAGCGAGTTGATAATTTTAATAGTTCGGCTTTGAATCTAGGCCGTTGATTTTAAAGCATTTAAAACTTCATCCATGGTGATTTGAGCCTCATTTTTTATACCTTAAGCAACTTGCTCATAGAAAATAGCGATGCTAGCTCAAGTGTTGCCACATCTTCTCAATCTTGATTAATCATACACGATTTGGCAATCAACATGTATCACCAATCTAATCCATGCTTTTTCATTAATATCAGAAAAGTACATAAGATCAATGTTTCTTCGAGAGAATATTTCCTTATACACTTCATCACTCATAGTTGATCTTCCCCAAATTTTAGGGTATAATCAACAATGAAATTATTGATGCGATGATGTTTAGTCTGTTGGATCATCCTATTTAAAAAACACATCAATGGTTCTCCAGTCATCTCGTTACCTTCCTCTATACGATGTCCTCAAGATTTTTCCATGTTTCCCTTTCATCAATAGCCATTGCCTATTGTGAATGAATCTCATCCTTCATTGGCCTCATCGGCGATGTAAACATCCCTGCGATGAAATCTCAACCCTTGGATTTGTGGCTTGTTCCTTGATCACGTCCTTCTTTCCATCACACATTGCCAATTCAAATTTTGCACCTAGGCTTCTATCAACGATGAGAGATGTAGTGAAGAAATCAAATTTAGACATGTACACCTGCATGAAAATCATTGGTACAAGAGACATCACACATAAGATCTTATCATATTAGCAAAAGAAACCTTTCAGAGAATACCATTGCTCATCGCCAATTTGAAACTTAAGCTCTACAATGAATCCGCGATGAGTGATAAAACATAAGGCTGTCACTAATTGCTAATTCTCCTCATAGTTTGCAAGCAATTAGCGATGAGAGGATTTACATAGTTACAATGTGTATCATGTATTGCTAATGTGGAACTTAACATTTAAAACATATCCATGATACAGGAAAAGAATATAAGGTTGGGGCATCACTCGTCGCTAATTTACAATATTGAAGGCTTAAAAGCCATTAGCGATAAGAAATCCCTCAAGGAACATTGCTCATCGCGCATTTGATTTAAGAGCTCTAGCAGCTATCTGCGATGAGCAATATCAAAGAAATAACACTTCATCACTCGTCGCCAATTCAAAATATGCACTTCTGGAGAAATCAATGATGAGCAATAAGGTAAGATGGCCATTAGAACTTAAGTGAAAACCTTTTAGGCATGTACTCATAGGTTGTTTTAATGGAGGGGGACCCTCTAGGATGACATGAGAAAATGGGCTCAAGAACTTCTAAGTCATGAAATGCAAAGGATGTAAACGCCAAAAAATCCTTTATTCAACCTTATAAGAAATGGGAAATTTAGACCTAGGTGTGAGGGACTAGTCACATGATGACAATGAATAACATAAAACATAACCTAAGCAACTAGAGACTGAGAATACAAGTCATTGCAATAATACGACTAAGGGTTGTAGAACTTATAGACCATTTCTACAAGGTTTTAATCAACATAAAACCCTAATACAGTGATGAAGACACGACCAAATATCAGAAACGAGGACCCAAGCCAAAATTTTCACAAACTTAAGGTGGAACCAGGAAAATTTTTGAGGGGTTCCACCATGTCTGGTAGGAAAACAATGTATGCAACAGAAGGGGATACCTTCATAATCCACAAGCTGAGACCACGACCGACCTTTAACCTCAAGCACCACCTCTCCAGGTAAAGCCTAAGATACATCTACCTCCACCAAAATACATGATTGTACATTGTTGTATAGAAAATGTGTTGAAATAAATTATTTTGTGAACTATAAAACTATTATCATCTTAAGATACATTATGTAGGGTATACAATCAACTAAGAAAAGTCTATTGAAAATAGTATTCTTGTTGGGAAAATATGTCTCAACCTTGCAAATACAGAAGGTACTGTTGTTATGTCAGCACAGGTGTTTGCAAGGAGTACCCCCCCTGTGGGGGTTCAAGGGAGCTCATCCCCCTTGGCTAGGGGTTCAGGGGCAATGCCCCTGAAAGCCACATTTTATGTAATTTTATTATTAGAAATATGGACTGTTCGTCATTAGATATTAGATCTAACGGTTGATATTTTGTTGGCTTGACTTGCCCTAGAAGGCAACCCTATTTTATGAGGGTGTTGTATTATGGCTATGTATTGTAATGCATTTTGAGAGTCTAAAAGTGGTTGTGTTGGCTCTGGATGTCTGGTGGGTGATACACCTATGAGAAGCTTGCTCTGCAAGTATATTGTAATATTTGTGATTTTTGAATAATATATTGGATGACTTTTGGAGTGTGGGGCTTTTCTATTGTAACATTTTCCCCCACATAAATCACTATGTTGTGGTATGCATGATATTTGTGTTTATTTCCATTTAAGTTTCTATAACTGTAAAGATCTGTAAAAGTTTTGCATTCGTCTCCTCTCAAGATTAGTGTAGGAAGTTGTACCGCTACCTTAGCTTCCTTACAATTCTCTTAACTTGGCGATAATTTTAGTGGTCAAGAATGCAATTGGGTATAGATTTTATTTGATACACTAATGAATAATTCCAAACTGATATAATAACATGTTTAGAAAACCTATCTAGGAACATCTCCAAAGATTAAGGTGAGCTCAAAGAAGAGAAGAGACTACCCACTCTCATAGTTAGCCTTTAATTGTCTTAATTCTATTGATAAGCCTCTACTTACCACCTTGAAGATAAATTCATAGCCTTAAAGGTGGAGAAAATCTTCAGGATTGTGGATCCACATTTTTGGGACCTAACACAACCCATATGTAGTCACCAAAATTAATATGAATTACCTCACATACCTTTTCACGAGTGTGGGGATGCTTATTGATTAGAAGTCAAATGAATAAGAAAAACCCTTCAACTTCTTTATTTTGCATGAACATGAATGCATTCACTTCTTCTCAAAGAAATAGTTCACTACTCTTGATGAACTCAAAGGGGAATATACTTTCTTTTTGGGCCATTTTAAGATATTTCTAGGTATTTTTACGTATCCACCACCTATATGAGTAGTGAACTCACCAAAATTAGAAAACTACAAAGTTTTGAAGATTGCACACAAGTCTATCTTCTTCCCTAGGACGCTCCAAATCATCATAAGTCATCAAAAAACTACATACAAGTTCTTGATGCTCCAAAATCTACCTCATTCTTGTGAAGTGGCTCATTAACTAAAATGGAGAAAAATAGACATTTAGAATTGTAGTTGAGGTGTGATTTTTTGTCATCTTAACACCTAATTTGACTCTTTTAGTGAACTAGTTTTCCCAAAATCTAAACTCATTTATTAGACATGTTAAATTCATCATTTAAAAATGGCATTAGTCCTTTTCCTAGGGTTCTTACCTCCTTAGACTTGGTCACACATACATTTTTATCCATTGGAAAGGTGAACATAAGGGTAATGAGTGGGCTCTTAATAATTAAAAGGAGTTCTAAATTAAATGTAAAGTAAATTAAATATGGCCTACTTAGCTCAAAATTTGATGATGGATAAGTGATATGTTAGATGTCAAGAACCAACTTACAAAATATATGGATTTCTAGAGTTAACTTAGACAAAGATCTATAATTTTAGAAATTGTCTATATTTGTACTAGTTCACCTCCATGAATATGGATTTGATAGTAGCAAGGATTTGAATTGATGTACACATATCTAAACTAGTAAGAGGTAGTATAATATAATTCACTAATCGTAATTTCTAGTATATACTTCTTGTAAGGATAAGTGGTGTTCACAAACAACTTTGATGAATCTACCAAATAGCAAAGGTCATGTTGTCCTTGTTCATACCCATAACAAACTAGCTTTACAACTCTAAGAAAAATGATTGAGGATAACAAGTAAACATGCAATGGTCCTTAGATGAGGTGCTCTAATGTAAATGCTACTAGATTCTTTTTATTCTTCAATATGAAACTCTAGTTGTGCTCAATAAATTTCTTCTATGATGTCCTAGATGATCCCTATAAGATTTCAAATCAGTGAGTGAGTATCTTTAAATACAACAACCAATCACATAAATCAACAAGTGCTAAGGCAATTCAGAATAGCTAGTGAAGTAGTTAGCAACAACTAAATTGAAATTTGAGTTCTAAAAGTGAAGGTCTAGTTCCATGAGTATGGATGTGACTTGGGTCAAGTCTACATTTGCAGATCTAAATGTTTATTTTTCTAAAGGTCTATTAGAATTAGAAATGCAAATTGGACAATCAATGATGGTAGAGATCAAAACAAATTGAATGCTACAAGCCAATTTCATAGACTATACCTCTTATAAATTAATTATTATATTTACAACTTTAATCAAAACAAATTCAAAACATTAAAAAAACATTGATATGCAATTTTCACCATTACATATGAAACTCCCTATATTAAAAAATTTTCACCAATACAAATAATTTAAAGTTCAGTAATTAAAAAATATTAAATGCCATATAACAACAATATTTAAATAAGAAAATAGCTGAGCAAACGGTGTACCGAACATTAATAGCAGCCCCTGTAGCCTCATTTACGCCGAAGGCGTACCCAATTTGAAACGGTCCAACCTGAATTTTGCATTGAACAATCTCGATCTACTATTAAACTCATCCTCCCCGTTTATCTGTTTCACACGTTTTTTTCCATGCTGCATTAATGCCTACGATTGTCATCAACTGTTTCCAGATTCATCGATGATCTTTTCAAATAAGATTGTCAGCAGTTTCCAACTTTACAGGTCACCTGTTTCACACGAGTGGCTGGGAAAATTATTTGTTGCCCTTATTATGGTTGGGAATAATTTTTTTATACTACAAAAGTCTGTCCAGCGGCTTGAAATTGATATTTTTGAAAAATTAAATTATTACTTACTGCACAGGAAAGTACGATCTCAGATATCCTTCGACTGGCCGATAGATATTTTTGGCCACTAGTTTTTTTTTGTCTTTTAAGAGATTTGACTAACCATTTATGATGGCTTCGACTACAGTAGATGGAGATCAATGCTCCTTGCCACCTTCGTACGTGCTCCGGTAAATATCACCTTGATGTTTATCCAAATTACCTTTCACCGACTGCTTGAAACTTTAAATATCTTACCAGCCCTTTGTTAATCTCATTCCCATTTACCTGCGATTTCTTGGAGTTTGTCATCTTTCTTCAGCAATATTGAAACTGTATTCTTGCTGCGGTTTTTGATCAGGTACTATACTGACACTGCACACAACTTTCTTGTTTTTGTTGTATTCATATTGAAACTGTATTCTATCTCCACTTAATTTCATCAATATAGATGCTATGAATGGATTGCAGCAGCAGTTGTACGAGTGCGATTCTACTTCGTTTTGTTTTAAAATAATTTACCTAACTTCACAAGCAGTGTGAATATTGGTCTTTGCCCTAATGTCAAGCAACAGAAATTTAATTATTTACTATTTGCCCTATAATTCACTTGCATTGAGAATTTTTACCCTTTACACCAATTTCTTTACTGTAAATAATAAAACAAATCCGTTAGTTGTCAAAAGAATTTGCCTCTTGGAATTTGCCTTCTGAGATCAGTTTGACCTCAGTGCTGTAGTTATTTTTTTCATTCTTAATTATTTCAAGAATCTGGTAGCTGTGGAAAAAACCTTTCAGAAATCTGTTAGTTGTGGAAAAAAATTATCCTTAAAGATTATTTCTGGCCTGTGTAATTTTCGTCAACATCTGCGCTCAATGTGCGAGGGGTACCCCCATTTTTTGGAATGAAATTTACAGCGAAACCGTCGGCCTTATTATATTCTAAACTTCAAAATTGAAAGTTAAACTGTTTTAAACTGTTTATATGTATTTTCCCTTAGAATAGTAATTACATAGTATAGATTTACATTATCATTAATAGATATTATGTAGCATGTTATATGGTCAATACAGGACTTCAAGAATTTCTACATTAACACTTAACTATAAACATCTATTAAAATTAAGCGTGTTTTTTTTATTAAATATAGCTGGATTACATACGAGTGTTTGTTACTGACACTGCATATAAAGCACATAAAGAAAACTTAGTGAGTTACCGCATAAAATGTACAAGGACGGTGTAGACAGAATGTACAATTTTTAAATTGTATTGAAAACATATGCAGTTCATGGATAACAATGTGTTGTTATCTTTTACATTGCTCTGTAATCTGGGTGGGTTGATCTTCATTGCTCAAGATTGGCAGTGTGGAATGGGGTGAAGAGGAAAGGAGTAGAGATGGGAAGTGCGGCCTTGCCAAGAGGTCATGTTATGCTCAAATATATGGGTTGAAACAGGGCTCGTGAATGGTGCATTTGTCAAGGAAAAGCAATTGTATACAATGAGGGTGGAATCTCTACTTCAACTACCCTTGTTTGTTGTTGTTCATTTCAAGCATTATATTGGACCACCTTGGGACCATAACAATCCAAATAATGTTCCAATAACCCCGTTTAGTCATGGGCTTCGCCATCAAATTCCACTTAAAATGACATGGGCATTGACAATACACAAGTCACAAGGACTAACACTTCCAAGGGCCACAATCGACATTGGCAACATAGATTGACAAGGCTTAACATTCATAGCTATTTCAAGAATTCCCAATCTACAAAGTCTTCGCATACACCCAACCTTCGCATTCAAACATGCAACAAAGCTCATATGTTGCTCAAAGCGAAGAGAACTGATTGAAAGCAATGTCATATTCAAACTCCTCAGACACTTAAAGTGCATTTGAAACACTACAAGTATTTCACTTTCTTATTTTTGTAAATTATATCTCTCTATAGTTTATTTGTTGTAAATTATATCTCTCTTACTTACTACAGGCTCCTAGCATTGCTCATTTACACTATGCTCTCATTGTCTGACACCTACAAACTACTCAACCAAAGGTAACTAATAATTTTTAATGAAATTCAACTTCACCATTCTCCTTTTTATTACTTGTTTTTTAAATACTATTTGTTGTAAATTATACGTCTTCTTACTATTAGTTGTTTTTTTAATACTAAATATATCTTTTGTTTATTATAGATACATTGGAATTCAATGTGACCGTGTTAACAATATCGCTATTCCATTGTACTCAATTGCAGACATACTTGTAATGCAAATTAAACATTCTATAAAAAACACTTTATTTTCATCATTGTATATATATCCTTATTCTACATTTTTTAATCTCATAGATTTAAGTTCCTCTTTATTTCTATACTATTTCCATTTAAACTTTTTAATGTGTAGTTTTAAATTTTACATACATATTGTTCTATTTCAAGCAATATGTCTACAAATAATCAAATAAAACAAATAATCATTTGCATTTAATTTATTTAATTTCTTGTTTTTTTAGATTATCTCAACTGTTTTGTAATTAATCCAATATATTTACAACAAATAAAATACATCCATACAATTATTCAGCGTAACCCATTGCACACCAAAAATGCAATTGCTAGTTTAGTATTCCCTTATATACGTCCATGTGTGTCCATTTAGGTTAAACTCGAAACCGTGGGATTGGTGGACCTGCATGATAAGAGAATATAGAAGTCGCGTGTGGGGAACAAATTTCTGAGGTAGTCCAGCGAGATCCACAAGCAAAATGGTTGATCAATATATGGCGGAGATGATCAGGATGAAGTGAAACCATGTCCTTGCAAAAGCAAAAGAAAGCAAGTCAAGCCAGTCAGGAGTTCGGTTGGAAATTTGTTTTCTGCTAACCACAACTAGAAAAAGAGTAAGCTGCGCAAGTAGTGATATCGAAACACAATGCAGTGTGCTACAAATTTACAGGATCTTTATCTAAAATTTAGATAAGGATCCTTGTAAATTTGTAACCAGACTTTAGATAAGGATCCTTGTAAATTTGTAACCAGACTGCATTGGGTTACCTTTCTTCTTTGATCATCAGTACTTCCACAGCTTGACTTTTCTTCTAGCGGGTGGTGTAGCAGAAAACAATTTGTAACCCTTTCTTCTTCGATCATCACTACTCACAACCTTTTCCAACTTAGATCACACTTGAGATCCGACCGTTCCAACCAATCCTGGAAGTTGTCATGGGGACACATGCCTTCAAATTTATATTTATAATTTTATACTTATTAACAACAAAACTTGTTCGCCACGACTCTATACAATCGCACCATCAAATTATCGCCTGGTTTTGAAGAAAAGGACTATCTGCTCTTCAGGGAAATCTTCAACCATTTCCGAATCGGATCAGTTTCTATGACATCATTTTTACATTTGGATTAGTTTGGCCACTGGGTTCTGTGACATCATTTTTACACTTGGATTAGTTTGGCCACTGGGTTTTTCTGCTTATTTTCATGCATATAGATTACCATTGGTTGGGTTTGAAACTCAGTATTATCATTTCAATTCAACAGCTATAATGCATGTGTGATTGCGATATTTTATTCTCATTCGAAGCTCAAAACAGATCAAACTCATTACCCTAAGCTGTGCAATTTTCTATATAGATCCCAAAGAACTTGTAAACCTTGTCAAGATCGGTTTGAACTTCTCGGTTCGTTGGCTGCCATTGCTTCCTTGATCGATTGTCAGGAAATTCGTGGTAAATGTTTTTTAAGACTGTATTTCGTATGATATCTATAAGAAATCTTAATATATGAGTACATGTTTCTGGTTGTAACTGTGTAGGATTTACTCATAAGTAGAAATATCATATCATTAAATTTTGATATATTGCATGTTCATGTTTCTTTGATCTTATATGTAACAATATATTGAGCTTATTTTGTTACTTATTTCAGGTTGTATCTAGTATTTAATACAAAATTGCATTAGGTATATTTTTCGACTATTGTTGGACATATAAAATGTTGAGCAATTGTAAAGCATAGACCTGAACATTAGTAACATCATTATTGCAATTTGTATTGATCAGATCTGTGGTGAAGGAAGAATTTGACATAAGCTTCCGTATCTAGTATAAAACTAGTTGTATTGGGTTCAATGGATAATCTAGATATTGTCTCTAAGTCACCTCAATGGTAGTTTTGGACAAGAGTTATGATGACCTTGAAAAAATGTGGTATTAAAATAAATGACTTCATGATAAAAGCATTTTCAGTTTTCTGATAAGATTGTCTTTATTCTACTATTTATAGAACTATTATCATAAGCAATCAATATTTTCTTAATAGATTTTTTTCTTAGATGTATACTTGAATGAATTGTAAAGAGTTAAATATGATAGCTACATTTTTCATTCAATTATTGCACTATAATGTACCCTAAAACAATACCCTATTTTTATTAAAATTGAATTAAATTACAGCATATAAAACTATTTACAACTATGTTTTGTTAATGAGTTTTCTTTATCATCATCAATTTATATTATCATATCAAATGAAATTATTTAGAATCTTAATGACAAGGGTTCAGTTATAAAAACATGCATATTTTTCTCATTTATCCTAGGTTTCAATGTTCAAAATTATTTTATGTTCATTCCATCCCTATGTTTATCCTCTCTAGGATGATTCATTTATTTTAGGCCCATATCACCAAATACTCATTTCCCATCATTGATTTTGTCTCAAATCTAATAGTTGGTCAATCCTAGAATTAATTTTAGATTGTTGATCTCCATTGATCTATACTTACCTAAAATATTGCTATTGGCTAGAAGAAGTGGGATATTTAGCAAGATGTTAGAAAATAAAGGATAAATTAATAGTTCAAAAGGAATTCTACTTTGATGAAAATTTGAAAGTGTGTGCACATTTTAGCTCCCAAAAAATAAACGAGAATTGTTTGATAAGAAGAGATCAACAATCTAGAAGGGATTTTGGGCATAAGTGCATTTTAACTCCCAAAAAACAAAGATAATTATTAGATTGGATATGAATTTATAGTTTTGAATAGTGTCATTATATAAAAATTTCCTTTATCTAGTGTTGATTTAAAATATCTAGCTCATGTGAGTTCCAATACTTTCTCAATAGTATATTTGTGTTTAGCATTACCTACTAGACCCGCAAAGAGGGCATTGCCCCTTGACCCTACTAAAGGTTGCCACTCTAAGGACCTTGCTTCAAATTTAAGAAAAAAAGAAAAAACTATATTGGGGGATTGTGTTGACAAAGACATATTTTAAAGCAAGGATGGTAATTAATTTTCATAACTATCGTTTGCTAGGTTTTCTTACAAATTTCCATTGTTGTGCATAAATTTCTCAATAAAATTAATATATTTCTTAAAAAAATGAAATATTTGCCATTAAGAATTAATATTTTTTTCCAAAATAAGGAAAGCTTCGCAAGATTTTATAATAATTTTTAAGGGTAATTTCTTAAAGTTATCTCTATTTACAATCTTAGTGTTGTTTGATCCATGTTATTCTTTGATTTTTGGTTTGTGAGTTCCTTTGATCTTGTATAAGGGTTGAGGTCCTTTCAAAATTCTTTTTTAGTCTTAATGAAAATAAAATAAAATGAATCACACACTATTACCAATATATCATCAACATCCATAATTATAATTTTATTAGTATTTTTTGTGGACATAATTAATAAATATTAATGTCATTCAATTTGAATCATTAATTTAAACACTAAAACACAATATTTAAAGGCTCAATAGCTTGGATGCTATTTTTATAAGCTCCTCATAGCCTTTTTCCCTTTTATCTTCAATTTTTTCTTGTAAGAGTAATTAATTCTGTAATTACGGAAGGACTCTTACTAGGATTATAAATATATCGGGGGATTAGTTAAAATTTCTTAGGAATGTTGTTGAGGAAAATTAGGAACTTTTTTAGGCAAAGTTAAACTTTTAGTTGAAAACAATAATAAATATTCATTTTTATCATATAACTATATTTCTTCAATTTCATAATTTTGTCTCTAACATTAATTAAAATAAAATAGAAACCCTATGTGGAACATCTTCACAAGGGCCTAAATCTGATGGCTGCCCGTGTGTTATTCTATACTAATATACAATTAAAATTGTGGGAAGAATCATTTATATTAAAAGATTATATAGAAGTGTTATTAAATATATATCTAATTTATGATATGATTTTTAAAATAAGATAAACTTTAACATTTGCAGGACAAAAACAGAATCGACCATCAAATTTAGTCTTTAATCTCTATTGATTAAACTGAAACTGTACTTGCATGTAATCTCTTTTATAAAACCTTCAAAGTTCAACATATTCTTTAAAAAGGTCTTCAAGAGATCCTTCAATACAAGTTTCCCATATAAAATCTGAAATTCTTCATAAAAATTTCTCATAAGCTCTGATATTCATCTGTGACAATCTCTATACCCCTTTCTCCACCCAAAAACTAAAATAAAAAATTGTTATGGCTTGGGCCATGAGGCTAAGAGAGTGGTTCTCATACCTTTTTTATGGAATCAAGAACCAGCAGAACTTATTCTGCTATTGACTTTTAGTACACTAAAACAATATAACAAGCAGGAGCTAATTACACTATTATAATAGCAATAAACTCAGCTGATTCAAATTCGCAACAGCAAGTCAATGCTATATGCAAGCCTGCAGGAGCTGATTGCACTGTAATAACAATAAATTTTAGCCAAGTAAATTAATAACTAGAAACTTAACTGATCATAACCGAAAACACTCTATTCTCTAAATACAGAATATTATATTACAAAATCTTAGGGTTGCTGAAAGAAACAAGAGCTGCAGTGCAGCGTAGTTCCTGCCAAGTGCAGTTTTGATAAACTTCACAAAGAAAAGAAGCAAAAATTGCTTCTCCTATTTGCAATTGTACATGTTGAGAGCTAGAAATTAGACCCCTTGAATATGATGTTTCTGATAATGTCAATCTGGTGTTTTTGTTGCTGCAGCAGGGCTAGGTGAAGAATTAATTAACATACTGCTTTTACATACACAGAGTTCCATTAACACAATTCCATTTGATGAATGGGAAGAGCCAAATCGTGCAAAATACAGAGAAAGCCCTCTCCTGATACACATCCAAATGCTGCATGACATGCTATAGTTGAAAGTGCTTAATACAAGAAATTTTGTATCGACTGTTTTTTTTGCTAGTTGTCTTGCTTTTTTCCATGTTTTAAAAAGAGCAATTTCACAACTGGTGAAATTTATCCAAGATTAAGTTTTAATCTGCTCCGCAAAACTTGTTTTCCTTTTCCTTCAGAATTTGATCCAAAAAATACAAACATAATTTTGTATCAACTGTTTTTTTTGCTAGTTTCCTTGCTTTTTTCCATATTTTAAAAAGAACAATTTCACAACTGGTGAAATTTACCCAAGATTAAGTTTCAATCTACTCCGCAAAACTTGTTTTCCTTTTCCTTCAAAATTTGATGCAAAAAATACGAACATTGTGCTCCTTGCGTTTGCAAGTTGCACAAGGGTTTCAAGATCTTGCATTACAGTAGGAAACATGATTGATAAAAATACATGTTTACTTCAGAAATAACAAACTATTATAGTAAGCAAGACCGTGCATAATAAAGGCAGAAACAAAGAGTGAGACCATAATAGATTCATCTTTATAAACTACAAAATGCAGATATAAAGATAATAGCCAGAATCTTGCTATGTTGTATCAAAATTTTGGATTGTTAATTCTGAATTGTATCAATTAGATACTTGTACTAACATCTTAGAAGCACCCCAAAATTTCAATTGTAATCAATTAAACAGTAAGCTTCAAATCTAGCAAATCCAATCACTCGGTGAAAGCTCTGATGAGCTCCATAAGGTCATTATCATTGAAATATGAAGGAGCATTCACAGGGGTGACCTGTTCACGCATCAAGTCATATACAACCAGTTTCTAAAAGTAATTAAATACATGGATCTTTCTACTTGTCTAATATAAAATCCACACAGTAGCATAATGCCTATCCCTATTTATCCTGCAACAGCATTCCACTATCCTATCTATCCTGCAAGGGCATTCCACATGAGTTCGCTCAATCCTCCAAGGGCATTCCACATGGGTTTGCTCAATCCTACATGTATCAATCAATACACCAATAAAATAGTGTCAAATATGAAAACCACATTATCTCATAACAAGTGAGCTTTCACTACTTTCTATAAAGCACACTAAATGTTGTTGAGTTGTATCGCAGGAAGTCTTTTAAACAAGTTCTAAACTCCAATAAAGTTTTTAAAATTCTAAATTGATATTTTCATTGCTACTTATATAGGAGTAATATTTATGGAATCTCCCGTGTTAAACATTTGCTACTTATATAGGAGTAATATTTATGGAATCTCCCGTGTTAAACATTTCAATGACTCTAATATGTGTACTATTTCTTAAAACAGTCCAAAAAGTGATTTTATGTGTCAATTCTACCTGTTTCTGATGCTCAAGAATTCATAGTTCATTCTTCTAATCACTTTTAAGTCCTATGATCAGTCCCAAGCCATACAAGAGACTAGACATTGGCAAAGTTACATAAATAAATGACACAGAGCATCCGCAATTAAAACAGGCCCAGACAAGATATTAATGTTAAAGCAAAAGAATGCATCAAACACAACAAATAAAAGAGTATTTTAAAAACTAGTGAATGATTAGTTTCCACTTCTTAAGTTTCTTAAATTGCAGGCATTTGATGCTAGAATATTTAGGTTTTTGTTGCTTAAAATGTAATCTGCCCAAAGAAGAATATGACATTTCACAATACAGTTTGGAAAGCGGAGGTTAAAAACAAGCTGCTGGACAAAGAATTATAAAGAGCAAACATATGAAAGTGGCATCTTGACGTGTTAGCAAATTTTGGCATTGTTGGACCTATGCTACTTCTAATGCAACATTTTGAGCTTCTTATCAGTATGCAATAGGTCAGTTCAATTTAGACATTGGACCGCCTTTAAGATTTGAGTTAGTCAAGTCTAATTTGAGATGTTTTAATCTCATAGAACCATTTGATAATATTGGATTTGCTATACATCTAGGCAATGTACATTGCAAGAAATTTCTTATAGTGTGGTGTTTTGTGTTAATTTATGGTATTTGTATGGTATTTGTATGGATTGTGTCCTATGAGTTTGCTCTGTATGTACTATATTGTGATGCTCTTTGAAAGGTCTGAGAGGTCTGGGATTTGTATCTATCTGCATTGGTGTTTGGGCTCTCTAAATCTTTGATTGTTGTTGTGTTGTTAATCTTGTTGAGTGGAACTTGGGCTACATTGTATTTGTGTCTGCTGTAAATTCTGAAACCTAGTAACTAAAGAAGCATACATAAGATGTAAAAGCTTAATGTTGTAAGGTGTACTCCATCAGGTTTGGTTCCTCTAACTAGCATTGAAATTCTGAAGGCTGGATTTTAATTTATGTTCTATCTATTATTTGAAATCTATAGTTGTAAAAATCCAGTTTAGTCTCCTCTTAGATAATTTCGGTAGGGGTAAAATCTGTAAACTGTGCTGGAAGAATTCTCTAGGAGTTGAATTTTTCTGAAGTGTAGGATCTAGTGTATTTGCTTGTGCAACTACTGCCTCTTCTGCTGTTATGTCTAGTTTTTGAGTAATGCTCTCTTATGAGTCTACTTCATAGTCTAATCCGAGATCATTGGATCGTGAGCCCCTTTGTTTGTCTAGTTTGGATCAATGATAGTGCTGAATTTCTAGGTGTTTGTCATTTAGGTGATCATACTTCTTCTGAAAACCATCGGAGTCATAATCATTGTTGTAGTGTTCGCACTAGTCAGTTCTTGTGCATGAATGTGCCTAAAGAAGCAAAATGCTCATATGACACAACCAATGCTTGCTGTCCCCTATATTTTTACTCTTATTAATGTTTAAATTGGTGGAAAATTGCAGTTAAGGGTTTTTTAACTTTTGGGGTAGAAAGGGCCTTTGGCAAATTTTTGAAGAGAGGATGAAAGACATGCAAAATGGTCTTGTGGAGTTTCAATAGAACCTGTGATTGGATTTTCATTAGAATAATCCATTTTGTTTACTTCAACTTCTTCACTGCCCATCTTATTCACATTCACATTGTTATCGCTGCTGCTAGTGTGTGATAACAAGCTGAAATCAAAAACATTTTAAAACTAATTACAAACCCTCCCTAACAAGCTAAAATAGTTAAAATAAAAAAATAGTCAAAATGGCATACTTGATGCAACAGTTGCTCTTCAACCAGTTAATGTCTTCGCTGTATTGAAAAAAGTAGTCTCTTCAAATATATTGTTGAATCTTGATACCCTGATGCCCTGTATTGACATATTTTTCACATGCTTTCAATAGGGAAGGGCAGCCGTAGATCTTCAATAGCAGGCAACGACAATACCTTATTGTAATCTCCAGCATTCATTCAATAACAAAATGAATGTTTGAAGTTTTTGTTTTGTATATTAGTGTGAATAAGGGGTGTGGGAGGGTTTGTGGGATCCCCACACCCCTTGTAGACACATTAAATAATTGTCAGGTGCCTAATCATACTTGGGACACTCGATGGATGTTTGAGATGGCCTTGGTTGCCTTGGGTTCAATGAGGCATCCACTAATCACGTTTCTTGCCATCCTCAATAATGGGAACACGCTTACTGGATGTTTTCAATTTTTCTCTGTTGAGGGGATGTTGTTGAGGGGATGTTCTTTGATATCATGCTGTACCCGAAATGCCTAATAAGACGGGTTTGAGGTGTGGGCATGCATCTTCATGTAACACTTATCTTGCCTTAGTGATTGTTTGATGGCATCTTGATCTTCTAATGATCAAGGGTTAATATGCCCTACCTCAGCATGGAGTCTAGGTCAAAGGACACTACTGAAATTGAAAAATAATGATTGTTTGTCAAAGTTATGCTGTACCTTAATATTGCGAGTTTTTCATCCTCTAATTAATGTGTGGGAAGATTTGGTGTCTAGTTGCTTGATTGTAACAAAGTTTGGAAGTTATTTTCTTGAAGGGTGGCTGCTTGGCATTTTGTTAGTTCCTGGCAGGAACTATTGCAGAGGCTTCATACATTAAACGGTGATTAAACTCTTTTTATTCAGCCAATCAATCGTTAGATTTATTTTGAACTATGGCTATGAACAAGTTGTAGGTTTTTTTACCAAAATTTTTATGCAGAATATTTTGGTGGTCTCTGATTTGCATTGCAGATGGCTCCGGGATGCATTTGCAGCTTCCAATTCAAAAGACCACACGAGTTTTGAGGGAGGCGCCTGCAGGTTTCAACAGTTGGTGATTAGGGTGTTTGCATGGAGAGGAGACAGTTGGAGTTACAGGCATCACAAACAGCAACAATGGTAAGCTCTCTAAAACTTCATCATTTTCTTGTGATCTTTTAATAAAGATGCACAAACTTCTTATGTGGGTATTGTGTTTTACATACAGCGTCTGCCCTAAATGTCATGAGGTTGTTGTGGGAAAGTATGGTGCCAACAAGCTGGAAGAGTGGCACATATCCCTTTGATTCTCAATGGGATGGGGTGACCTGCACCGATGGCCGCATTACCTCATTGTAAGATCTCCATTACTTTTTACATGAGAAGTCTGTAACCTTATTA
Source organism: Sequoia sempervirens (assembly GCA_007258455.2). Classification (NCBI taxonomy): domain Eukaryota; kingdom Viridiplantae; phylum Streptophyta; class Pinopsida; order Cupressales; family Cupressaceae; genus Sequoia; species Sequoia sempervirens. Next base: position 16,371 of record VDFB02336954.1, on the reverse strand, counting down.
TTTGTTTCTGGTTTTCTATTTTGAAGATCCAAGAAAACAAAAAAATAGAGAAACGTGAAAGGCTATGAGATGAATTGAGACAGATATGAGTTAAGATGAGATAGATAATATATAATACCCTTCAAGAAAAATGGATTGTAGCGCCTGTAAATAAGTGGTATACCTATATTTGTTTAGGAAAGAGTTTTTTAACCATGTCTAATTTTGAGTTATTATAAATGCATTCGTTTTTGTACACAATATTATCAGGCATGGGGCTGAAGGGATCTCTCTCAAATCAAATCAGTTCTCTGACAGCACTTCAAACTATGAGCCCTTGCCTCTGCCATTTCAAAGAATGTAGGTGCCAACAAGCTCTTATAGCATTCTTAATCTTTTTCCCTTGGTCTTGACTCTTGAGTATTCATCTAGTTATCCTTAATACACCTCTTTTTTCTTGAAATGAGCAAAACAAAACATTTAAAATCATCTGGACCTTCATGGTTCTACCTGATTTGCATTGCCAGGAGCAGTTTACAACTGTTTCTACCTTCTTGCAACTGAGACTTACAGTATGAACTAAGCCCAACTTCTAATATAATGCCTTGACTACATGTGCTTTGCCAAAACTTACTATTTAAAACAATTGTTTTTCAATGTACTCTTACATGGAATTAGCTTTCTTTCTGTCATGACGAGATGGGAACCAACTTCAGCTTTCTTGTAAAGCTCCTTTCTGGTCTTTCTGAGCATTGATTATGGACCTATGGTATACTGGTTTTCAATAGTTGAATAATTGAAAGGTTGTACTTGTCTTTTTCAACAATCCCTATCTTATCTGTGTTTTTGTGCAGAGATTTAATTTTATACTTTGCAAAATATTATCTGCTTGAAGATGCATCTTAGTGTTTTTGAACTTTTGAATATTGGCCTATAATCTAAGTTTTGATTCTTTTTTATCTATACACTGGTTGGAACTTACCAGGAATGTAAATTTGTAATGATCGAAGGCTGCTGATTAGTACACTATTGTCATAATCTACCATGAATGTAAATTCTTGATGGTGACACTACCAATAGGTGCATGCCAACAGGTGAGGCTTGCTTTACAATTTAGGAAATATTTTGTAGTTTGACAACCCTACTCTTTTCTTCAAATTATCAATATCTAGCATGCCTATTTGTTTCATTGCACTCAAACATACCCTTCTGGAAGATGCTTTCTATTTGCAGTTTGATTCTATCAATGAAAGCTGACGAAACAGGACCACATGCACACATTTCACAAATACTCTCATTGACTTACAATGGACAGTGTAAGTTGTTTGTAGGTTTGTTATGTAGATACGATTACATCATTGCATTTGTGAATTTTTAATTCTATTTGTAAGGAAACACATCAGATTCTACCTGTGGTTCAGCATGTGCTTCGATGAAGATACAAATTCTGTTCATTTCTTCATTTTCACTACACTTTATACTTTGATTTTGGCCTAGCAGGGTTAGTAGTGACAGATGTTACCTAGTGCTCAGCATTATGTGTACTAGGGACTTAGCAAGTCATTGCAGTACTTATACTGGCTAATATGGAATACAGAGAAAATACCGGACAATATGTTGTTTGCCTTTTCTTTATGTCACTGATAATGGCTGTTTGCTTTAAAATTCATTCTACCATCTATGCTTTTACAGGTTGTTATTCGAATTTGTCCTCTTAGTGGCATTGAATTTGCTTCTCAAGGTCATTCAATATGTGTCAGATAGGATAGTTCCCACACTTTAACATGGTTGGGGAACCCAGAATCTCGTTTTACATTTGACCTTGTAGCTGGTGAAAAGATAACTCGGGTCAATACTTAGTTCTTAGAATGAAAGATAACCTATTGTATGTTGCTATCTTATTACTCCAATTTTTGTACCATCTAAAACTATGAATGAATGTAGGACAACTGTTCAGGGTTGCTGGATTGCCCATGGTTGAGAATTTCATGAGAGGATATAGTAGCTGAATGTTTGTATATGGCCAAGCAAGACCATTCTTTGTTAACTGTTCTTACTTATCTCATCCCTGTTATTCTTTTGGTTTTTCTTTATAATTAAAATTACACTTCATTCCACTAGTTTGTTATCATGTTAATTTAAACATGTTTTATATTGGATTCTATCTAATTATATTGTTTTAAATTCTTGCTTATTCCTTCTGACAATTTTCTTTTTGCTTCCATAAAATTGACTTGTTTTCTGACTCATTCAGACTGGTAGTGGGAAAACACATACTATGCTTGGTGACATTGAGGATGAAGAGCAAAAACTGAGTGCAAATTGTCGAATGACACCGCGTGTTTTTGAGCATTTATTCACAATAATTCATAAGGTTTGTAAATCTATGTTTGGGTTTGGGTTTACTCTTCAGTTTCATTGGCAACCTACTTGTTGACAGCTCGCTGATTTCAAGTATCCCACAGGAAGAGGATACTAGAAGAGAAGAAAAATTGAAGTTTGTTTGCAAGTGCTCCTTTCTAGAGATATACAACGAGCAGGTTGCTGATCTCCTAGAGCCATCATCAACAAATTTGCAGGCAAGAAAGTGACATCTTTTTTTCAATTTATTGTAGACAACTGATCGAAGCATTGTGTTGATTACTTATAATGCAATCTTACCTGATATCTTCTGATGCAAAGGTGAGGGAAGATGCTAAAAGGGAGTATATGTTGAAAATCTTTCAGAAATTGAGGTGAAAGGTGTCAACGATGTTATTAAGCTGCTCCTTCAGGTCATATATTGCAATAGCTTCCTATTTCTGATTTTCTGCATGATGAGAATTGTTGATTGTTAAGGAAGACATATTTTGCAAAGCTAATTTTATTATTCCACTTCAGGGTGCTGCAAACAGAGAAGTTGCAGCAACAAATATGAACCGTGCTAGCAGTTGCTCTCATAGTGTATATACTTGTATCATTGAAAACAAGGTAAAGCAGATTTCTGTTTTCCCAATATTTTGTGTCAGTCATGCCACTTTTTGGCTGCAGTCCACCCTTGAAATTTTTTTAAGGTTTGCAAATCATGTTTAACTTCAAATTGATCAGAATTAAAATTTAAAATCCCATCTCTTCTTGAGAAAAATAAAATTCCTCTTGTTGAAAGTTCTGTTTATAATGGTAAATATAAGGCTTGTAGGGCATTCCTGTTTCAGTTGGATATCTTTGTTACGTACATTGAAAAAAATGATCTATATGCTTTAATTTACCATTTTGATGAATATATTTGTTATTGTTTTCTAGTGGGAATGCCAATTCTCGACTCATCATAGAAAGGTACTGTCTATTGTAGAAAATTGTGAAGGATTTTTTGTGATTGTGCTTTTGCAAGTATAAATAAACGCAGGATAATTTGGCAGTTGAACAACTTATAATAATAATTGATTTAAGAGGCAGAAGAGTTCTACTGCCAGCAAATTAACTTGTATCTATGCTCTCACTAACTTCGAAGCCTCTACTGCTGGGCTGGTCTTGCTAATACAGTTAAGGACGATAGGTTGAATGCTTCTGTGTTGATTGCCACATTTTCCTTATGGATACCACCAATGAACTCTTTGCACCAAATCAACATCGTTGGAGATGTACTCTGTAGAGCTCGCGCTAAGAGGAGATATGCTGAAATCATCCAAGAGCGTGGACACTATCCGTATCCTAACAAATAACAGAATACACCTTCGCAAGCTTAACATGTTGATAGTACTCCCTCTCATATGCACCACATCTGGCATTCCCAACTTTTAATTTGGTCCACCACTATAGAAGGAGCCTGGTTTGGAATCATGCAATAGATCTGGAGATCCCTCAACTGAGTCAGCGAATATGATCTACAATTTGATCTTCTGTATTAAACTACTGTTTTGGTTAACTACCATGTAGAAAGTTTTCCGTACAGTTTGGCGGCTAGCTTTCATGTATTTTCTGACTACTATTTTTTATGTAATATCTGATTACTAGTTTTTCTTTGCTTTATGATATATATATTTTCTTCTCTATGTGCTGAATGAGGCTATGGTGTGGGAGTTTTCGTAAACATCTTTTTATTACTATTTATTTGCCTCATTTAAAGAAAAAGTTTCATCAATGGCTTCACAAGTCTTTCTGCTACTATCCATGGAAGCTTGACCTCTTCTCTGAGATTTTTATCCAACAAGTCCAATCAGAGGTTGCATAATTTGTGTGGGTATATAAGATGTGTACTAGCTGAGCAATAAATCCCCTAACATCAAATCATAATGAAGTGGATATTTAGTGGGGTTTTGTTTAGTAATATGAACAAACAAGTGAATCCTTCAAGCAAACAATACTAAATTAGTAGATAGTCATAGTTAAATAAGCAAGAAAGTTGAGCCTACTATTTAAAAAAACAATACAATGTATATTTGAATTACCTTTGGCCTAGAGTTGGTCCTTCTATATTCTCTTCTTATGGTTTCATTGTCAAAAACTTTCCAAGGATAATTGTCAAAAATTCAAAATCAAACAATAAAGCAAGACTACACCCATTTAAAATAAAAATATGTGGGTATATAAGATGTGTACTAGCTGAGCAATAAATCCCCTAACACCAAATCATAATGAAGTGGACTGTGGATTTAGTGGGGTTTTGTTTAGTAATATGAACAAACAAGTGAATCCTTCAAGCAAACAATACTAAATTAGTAGATATTCATAGTTAAATAAGCAAGAAAGTTGAGCCTTCTATTTAAAAAAACAATACGATGTATATTTGAATTACCTTTGGCCTAGAGTTGGTCTTTCTATATTCTCTTCTTATGGTTTCATTGTCAAAAACTTTCCAAGGGTAATTGTCAAAAATTCAAAATCAAACAATAAAGCAAGACTACACCCATTTAAAATAAAAATGTTTAACAATATTTTTCTTGACCATTTGAGACACCTATCTATCCAATGCAATAGTACAAAGATCATGTCAATTATTTAGACAATTATGACAAAACATTGACCTTCCCAATAAATCTGAATAGAACCATCTTTTACTTAATAGCCTAATTTTCCAAATGGCAGACATGCTTGATGCTAGAAAAATAAATGAATGTAGTAAAATAGTAAAAAAAATGTCGCAAGAAAAAACTATAGAATAATAACAAATGAATCTAGTTGTTGTTGAACCCCTCTTAATGATTTAAAATGCGCTCATAAAAGTTGAGAAATAAATACTAAAAAACTAAAAGGAAAATCAAATTCTCTACTTCCAAGCATAATGTTTATGTATATTTTTATTTTGAAGACCTCTTTTTATATTGCCCGTGAATTATGCTATGACTATCTCACATGTCTGATGGCATTTGTCTACACATCACCTATCTATATATCCTTTACATATAAGGATGGTTGTCTATAAATCCCCTACTTTTGTTTAGTCATAAATATTTTTTCAAGATTGCAAGCATAGCTATGTGTTTGTATTTCTATCCATTGCAGTCTTATTGTAGCCAATAAATATGATGAAACAATAAAACCCTGTTTTTTTAGCCTTCTCTATAGTTGTAATTTGTGTCTACCTCTTTTTCTACCAATTTGAAGCTAATAAAACCTAAATGTATATGTTAAAAATTAATAAGTTAGCAAGTTGCATGCACTAAACATTGTAAACTAAATTTAAGCAAGAATATCCCAAATCTTGATTGGTTGGAATATAGTGCAGATCAAATTTCATGAGTCTTATCAGATTGATGAAGTTGGCAGTAAATACACATTTAATTACACATTCTCATTCAACCATTTGAATTTACACAACAAAATTTAGTTGCAATTTCAATTTTATTATTGTGTTCAAACCAAGCTTCATAGGCATACAATTACTCTACAAAAAAAAAAATCTTGTTTGGTTTTCAAGATTGTTGTTTTCTTTGCTTATGCACACCAAATTTGCACTTAGATCACCATCAAATTGTGTTATTCTATATTTTTCTTCTTTCCCTTGCACTTATATCTTATTTGCATATTAATTCCTTATTTCTCCAAGAAAATTCTACTTCTTCATATACACCCCCTCTTGCTTCTATAGTTGTGTGGCATTTTCTTTTGTTACATGTAACCTACAATAGGAGGGACCCCTCTACTCTTCCCTTTTGACATCATCACCATCCCACGCAACTTGGTCTATCTCTTTCTTGTTGCACACCTTTCATTTTTTATTTCTTATCCTTGTTGCACAACCTAACCTTAGCGACCCTTCTCATTCTCATCGGCTGTGTTGACCTTCCCTCACACATCCATCCTCATTTTCTTCTTTTTACCTCACCTCTCATCTTTCAAACACCTCTCCTTCTACATTACCTCTCCCTCTTTCTATTATGCTAACAAATGAATAATTTTTTCTTGACTCACATGACCAACGACCATATGACCTCTGGAAGTCAATTTGACACTTAAACTAATGGAGATTTTATCTAGTAGATTGAATAGACAAAGGCCTTATCCCATGATCATAATCAATCTTCAAAGAAATAAAATGAGATTAAATCAGGAACCACGACAAATAAATTGCATAACTTATAATTAAAATTGATACATAATATTTTATCAATTAATGACAACAATGTCATTTGTCTCCTCCAAAATTGACAACCAAATTAAACTGCAACTCCAAATGAACAAAGAATTAAAACTAAAATGAATAAAATAAAAATGAAGTGTTTTTGGACGATGTGGATTGCTCATTCACCTAGATGCTCTTACATCAAACACACTTAGTAAGAAAATTTTTTCATGAGTGTGCTACTTGTTAGCTCTCAAAAATGCAGGCGGAATGCCTCAAGAGGCTGCCAATATCTTGATATGTTTTAGGGTAACAGACAAGGTCAAAAGCTTTCGACCTTCTACTCTTCAGGTTCTGCTAGACCTAGGCGGGTGTACCTATTTGAATTGGGCAGACTTGACTTATGATTACCTTTCTTGTAGTGATTTGTCCACAATGGCAGATGGAAGTGAACAAATGAAATCAAATTTGATATAAATCACATAGCAATCTAAATCCTAATATGCTCAGTTAACAGATGTAAAGAAACTGAATGAATCCAAATGATGAAATGCAAAAACTAGTGCCTTATTGGGTATGTAGAGTCAAATGAAATCAAGATAATCAACATTTCTTTGGAGAAAACTCAAATTGTCTTGCATATGTTTTGTTTATAACTTGTATAAACATGCAAGACTGTGACTACTAAGCTCTAATTTAATAATCCAGATGAATTTCTCTAATTACTGTGATCAACCAAAAGGATTTAATCTTTTCTTGAAAGAACCAATCAATTAATCACACAAATACAACATATGTGCACTGATAAACTAAATATAAACTTGTTATATCAATTTAAACAACCAGAAAGCATCAATGTTGGAGACAACTTAGCAATACTTTCAATAAATTCAACAGACAATTGAAACTAGAAAAGAACTGCCACATCAACTTATTTTCATTGAAATCACCATTTGAAAACATGCATCATAGTCTTTGATCAGAGAATTCTATTCTACTGGATCCATCTCTAATCTATCTACTATCCTATCTCAATCTCCCTCCTCCATTCACAATCGGGAATGAATATTTATACACCAGCATCCGGACAGACACATCATTTCGAAATTCCATGTCGGCCAAATCTCATGTTGGCCAACCGTTACAATCGCACATTCACATGTTGGCCAACAGTTGCATTCGGGCCCAATTAATCATCTTTGAGACATTCGTCGAGACATTTTTGTAGTTATGCCGAAGTGTGTTCTTTTGCCCCATTTGCTTTCGCTGTGACCTTGTGATATCGGGGAGATGTCCCACAGATTACATTATGTTTCGCTGAGATACAACTTGAGTCCATGTGGGTCGCTGTAACAATATCATTCTCACACCGACATAATCCATTCATCTCATGTGTGTCGTAACTTTCTACTGTCGGGGAGACCTCTCGTAGATCATATTATCTCCCACTGAAAGTTGTCCATCCATCTTGTGTGTCGTTGAGAATTCAAAGTCAGGGAGACGTCTCATAGGTTATACCTTTGTCTTACTGAAACACCCCGAGTTCCCTTTTGATCGCCGTGACAATACCATTCTCACACCGAGACAACAATACTTCGGTGTGACATCTTAGATCGGTAAGACTATATAACATTACACTGATAGAATCCTTTTGATAAAATCCCTTTGCAGTTTATCGGTGAGACCGGAGCCGTTCACCAAGACATCTCTCCGAAGATCCTGACTCTTACCGAAATGACCTTTTGTGCACAAGTTGGTAAAACATATTTAGTTTTCTATGACTTCATTTCCATATTGTTTAGTCTGGCCGATACACCTTTTGTTCGCTTAGTTGGTAAGACATTTTAAACTCGGTAAGACTTCACCTCGACATCCTTTGGTTTGGCCGAAATGAAACCACATGTGTTGTTCGGTGAAACTCCTCCCGATATGTATTTCTTTATCGGCAGTCAGCAAGACAAGGTGAGTTCGCCAAGACATTACCTCGAAGAAATATCTTTTACTGATATGTGTATGCATCTACTACTGGTCGGTGAGACAAAAAGGGTTCGCCGAGACTTCACCCCGAAGAAAAGTTTCTCATCGATAAGCTCCTTCTATTGTCAGTCAGTGAAACACGATGAGTTCATTATGACATTACATTGAGACCCCTTAGTTTGGTCGATGTGCTCCCATGTGCGTTGGTTGGCGAGACAACACAACCTCGCCATGACTTAACACCGAAGAAATATTTCTCTCGCTGACAGGAATTCCTCAATCGCCGAAACAATAAAAGTGTCATGCCGATAGGTGCCCATAGATGAATTTTGATCGCTGTGACATCAAAGAAGTCTTGCAGAAATGCTACAACAAACGTATGTTAGCACAAATTCATTATGGGTCGAGAAGACAGTGATAAACTCATGCTGATAGGAACCATAATGTGAATTATTTTAGACTTGATGGATACTATGGGATCACATGGAAAACTATTGGCTGAATGTTATGAAGACAGACCCTTTTGCATATGATAAGGACTCATATAGAAACTTAGGGGTATGAAAAATTTGTGAAATTATTCAAAATTTTACAGTTCCAACAGTGGCTTCGTCTGGGGATGAATGATTGTGAGATCATTGCAAGGATTTAGATCTTTGGGTGATCAGACTAGACACAAGATGATGCGTAGTGAGAAAAATGGAAATGGAAATGAATGCGAAATGGAGATGAACAAAACCCTAAACTATTGTGCACTGAAAATAATTTTAGAGAGGAAATTATCAAGAGTTGTCCATGCACTAGCAACCCCTAATCCTCTGTGTTTCAACTTCATCCGTTTTGAATAGTTACAGTCTGCAACTCAAACCATACTTTCCCCTATCAAATACTTGGTTTTGCCTTGAGTTCATCAGATTCCTCCTGAAGACATTCATGCAATCTGCTTTGTCAATGTTATTGAAAGTTCTTAGAGAATCATCGTGCTCAGTTTGGCCCAAATTCCCTTCATCATTCTGCAGTTCAAATTCTTCATCATCATGGGGAAAATCTCTGTTAACTTTAACATACAAAGTACATGCATATTCAATGCAAAATTCCTCATTATCTTTCTCACTGTTGTGTATTATGAAACACTCTCCTAGCTGTATTGAAAATTGACCATCAAAGTGCTTCTCTTGAGAATCAAAAAATTCTGTCATATCAATGCTCTTAGAAACAAACAAATCTGAAACCTTTTGCACCTCTTTGGCATTACCATTTGGATACAACATTGGATTATGACTCATCTTCAATATCAAGCATATATGAACCAATCAATGTTGGACATCTATCATCCTTGGCATGCAAATAAATGTCTTCTCCACATGAGTTAGAAATTCCAAAATCACATACCTCATCTTGAATGGACACAAACTTTTGATCAACTTCAAAGGTTTCACCATCATCTCGAGAAATGCACTGGGAGTCATAAAAATCATTGCACAAAGAACCTTCACTGTCAAAACAAATGTAACCTAGACAAAATTTCAGGATCACCTTCATGCATAGATCTCTGATATTCAAGAGTTAACAGATCTGAAATTTGCTCACTACTGAGTGCACATGTTTCTTCATTTACATCACTATAATTGTATTCTTCACTTTTTTCATCATCAAAAAGAGGTCCAAGATCATTAGAGAATGAAAAATCAGAAACATTACCAACATAGTCATTTGTTCCATAATCACTTTGTTTGTCTGAAATTGTCTCCTCTCTATCATAAAATGGATTTGAAAATACCTGAAATTCATTCTTGGGCACACCTTTGCAAAATATCATCTGATCCTCTTTTAACACTTCATCATACAATGGGTTTGAAAAAGTTTGGGAACCATTTTCAGATGTACAAACCTCTTCTTCATCAAATGTGTCTCCATGGCTTTCAACTACAGCTGAAGGTATTATTTGTTCACTATCAAATGAACCTGCATTTCCCATTGCTTCTTCATCTTGATCTTCATAAGAAGTAGAAGAATCCCTTGATTGCAAATCAAAATCCTCAGGCTCGTCATCAGAATCTGAATATTCATTGGATCCCTCATAACACACACTGCTTTCCCTGTCACAATCTATTACGCAAGAGAAATCTCTTGTACCTTCATCTTCATCATGCAAGCTATCATATGAGTCATTTTGACTTGCACATGTCTCATCTTCTATTGGCTGCAGTGTCTGATCGATCTCCTGATCTTCAACAATGATGTTACCATTGTCTTCATATCTTTTCCTATCTACAATGTCAGTCCATTCATCTAGTTGATCAAGAGAAATTGGTATCCATGATTCAGGCCAATAAATTGGGTTTGGCTCACACACTTTCATAAATTGCTGAATGATCTGAAACTCACTAGGTGGGAATTTAATAGGTATTTTCCTACAAATATCCGTCATTTTGTAGAGCAAAGAGCACCTAGATTCTCCACTATATCTCCTTATGTCAAAAAAGGCATCCAAAAGATTTCTGAAATATTCATCATCTCTAGATTGTTGGCTTCGATATGTACCTTGTTGCAGATTCTGACTGATATCTCCAAGTGGACCTGAATTGTGTTGCACTTGACATTGATCACATTGACACTACACTTGACATTGATCACATTGACAATCTTGATAACTTGCCAATCTTTGTCCAGGAGGGACTGGATAAGCATTTACTTTCTTCGACGGTTGTGGAGAATAAGTGTTCTGCTGTACATGATATGCACTACCTCCATTGTAGAAATTTCTAATTGTATTATCAAGAACTTGAGGGGCCAATACCTTCTTGCATTTGTGTATTCATTCTTGTCCAATTGCAACTTTTTATTTTTCAATTCTTCAATTCCTCTTATCAACTACTGCTTCTCAAAATATTCTTTCGTTCCATACAAAAATTCCATTCTGCATCAATTTTTTTCCAGAGTCGCCACCTACTTTTCCAAAAGTAGGAAAATGATTCTTTTTGATCTTCTCCCTAGCAGAATCACCTTTTCTGAAACTTCTCAAATTACAACTTTTTTCTTCAATGACTATATGATGGTCTTCAACCGAATTTTCTGATGTTTGTCCCCAGCGGAGTCGCCAATTTGTTAGCTCTAAAAAATGCACATGGAATGCCTCAAGAGGCTACCAATCTCTTGATACGTTTTACGGTAACATACAAGGTTAAAAGCTTTCGACCTTCTACTCTTCAGGTGTTGCTAGACCTAGGCGGGTGTACCTATTTGAATTGGGCAGACTTGACTTATGATTACCCTTCTTGCAGTGATTTGTCCACAATGGCAGATGGAAGTGAACAAATGAAATCAAATTTGATATAAATCACATAGAAATCTAAATCCTAATATGTTCAGTTAACAGATGTAAAGAAACTGAATGAATCCAAATGATGAAATGCAGAGACTAGTGCCTTATTGGGTATGCAGAGTCAAATGAAATCAAGATGAGCAACATTTCTCTGGAGAAAACTCAAATTGTCTGGCATATGTTTTGTTTATAACTTGTATAAACATGCAAGACTGTGACTACTAAGCTCTACTTTAATAATCCAGATGAATTTCCCTGATTACTGTGATCAACCAAAAGGATTTAATCTTTTCTTGAAAGAACCAATCAATTAACCACACAGATACACCAAATGTGCATTGATAAAATGAACATAAACTTGTTATATCAATTTAAACAACCAAAAAGCATCAATCTTGGAGACAACTTAGCAATACTTTCAATAAATTCAATAGACAATTGAAACCAAAAAAGAACTGCCACATCAACTGATTTTCATTGAAATCGCCATTTGAAAACATGCATCATAGTCTTTGATCAGAGAATTCTATTCTACTGGATCCATCTCTAATCTATCTACTATCCTATCTCAATCTCCCTCCTCCATTCACAATCGGGAATGAATATTTATACACCAGCATCCAGACAAACACATCGTTTCGAAATTCCATGTTGGCCAAATCCCATGTTGGCCAACCGTTACAATCGGGCATTCACATGTCGGCCAACAGTTGCATTTGGGCCCAATTAATCATCTTTGAGACATTTTCCGAGACATTTTTGTAGTTATGCCGAAGTGTGTTCTTTTGTCCCATTCGCTTTTGCCATGACCTTGTGATATCGGGGAGACGTCCCACAGATTACATTATGTTTCGCCAAGATACAACTTGAGTCCATGTGGGTCGCTGTAACAATATCATTCACACTGACATAATCCATTCATCTCATGTGTGTCGTTGTAACTTTCTACTATCAGGGAGACCTCTCGTAGATCATATTATGTCCCACCGAAAGTTGTCCATCCATCTTGTGTGTCGCTGAGACAATTCAAAGTCGGGGAGACGTCTCATAGGTTATACCTTGTCTTATTGAAACACCCCGAGTTCCCTTTTGATCGTCGTGACAATACCATTCTCACACCGAGACAACAATACTTCGGCGTGACATCTTAGATCGGCATGACTATATAACATTACATCGATAGAATCCTTTTGATAAAATCCCTTTGCATTTTATCGGTGAGACCGGAGTCGTTCACCAAGACATCTCTCTGAAGATCCTAACTCTTACCGAAATGACCTTTTGTGCACAAGTCGGTAAGACATTTAGTTCACTATGACTTCATTTCGATATCGTTTAGTCTGGTCGATACACCTTTTGTTCGCTTAGTCGGTAAGACATTTTAAACTCGGTAAGACTTCACCCCGACATCCTTTGGTTTGGCTGAAATGAAACCACATGTGTTGTTTAGTGAAACTCCTCCCGATATGTATTTCTTTATCGGCGGTCGACAAGACAAGGTGAGTTCACCAAGACGTTACCCCGAAGAAAAATCTTTTGCCGATATGCGTATGCATCTGCTATCGATCGGTGAGACAAAAAGGGTTTGCCGAGACTTCACCCCGAAGAAAAGTTTCTCATCGATAAGCTCCTTCTATCGCCGGTCAGTGAAACACGATGAGTTCATTATGACATTACATCGAGACCCCTTAGTCTGGCCGATGTGCTCCCATGTGCGTTGGTTGGCGAGACAATACAACCTCGCCATGACTTCACATCGAAGAAAGATTTCTCTTGCCGACAGGAATTCCTCAATCACTGAAACAATAAAAGTGTCATGACAATAGGTGCCCATAGATGAATTTTGATCGTTGTGACATCAAAGAAGTCCTGTTGAAATGCTACAACAAACGTATGTTAGCACAAATTCATTATGGGTCGGGAAGATAGTGATAAACTCATGCCGATAGGAACCATAATGTGAATTATTTCAGACTTGATGGATACTATGGGATTACATGGCAAACTATGGGCAGAATGTTATGAAGACAGACCCTTGTGCATATGATGAGGACTCATATAGAAACTCAGGGGTATGAAAAACTTGTGAAATTATTCAGAGTTTTACAGTTCCAACACTACTCATGACCATTTTGGCAATGTTGGAATTGGAATTCCATACTTCACCAAATTTGAAGCACTGTCCCATGAAGCTTCATTAGCTACACTATTCTTCCAATAGACCAAATATTCTCAATACTCAATCCTTCTTATTCTTTTTTGTATACGAGAATCAATTACTTTGTCAATTTCTTCAAACTTCAAGTCTCCAACAATTTATGTACCCATTCATGTGCATCCAACAATCTGATTGCACACACTATTATCCACTTATTTATCCTTTATAATACTTATACAAATCAACAACATTAAATATTGGGGAAATATCTATACCTATTGAAATATCAATTTTATATGCATTGATGAAAAATTTCGCAAAATCTTACACGAGAGCCTATTTTATTCCACTTCAACTTGTTATATGTTCCATGCGGGAATCTATCCTTCTGCAAATGTTCCATCACCAACTCACCAAAATAAAATTCCTACACTCTTTTATGCATGTTAGCATACTCATATTTTTTGGCACTCTTTTCCAAGTTTTTCATTTCCTTGTGCAAATCATGGATATATTCAAAAAAGTCCTCCACTACAACACTTTTTCTAACCGAATCTATACTATCCCTCAACTCATCAACACCCTTGGGGCTATACCCATACACAATTTGAAATGGACTCTTTCCCACACTTTAATTGACCAAATTATTGTATACAAACTCTACTTGTGCCAATGTCAAATCCTATTGATTTGATTTCTCACCAACCAAACACTTGAGAAAATTACTCAAACTCTAATTCAAAACTTTGGTTTGACCATCAATTTGAGGATGATAGATTGAGCTAAATGCCAATTGTTTTCCCATATTCTTCTGCAAAGTGTACCAAAAATGGCCAAATTTGGTGTCTCGATTTGAAACAATATTTTTAGAAATATATGCAACCAAACTACTTATTTAAAAAATAGAGTAGCTATATGGGAAGCATCACTACATTTTTGGCATGGTATAAAATGAGTCAACTTGGAAAATATATCCACCACAATAATAATGGAATCATTGCATCTTTGTGTTTGTGCTAATCCCAAAACAAAGTCCATACTAATGTGTTCCCATGGTCTCTCTAGTATTGGCAATGGTTGATATAAAATTTTCATGTTTTTACTCACTTCCTTGGCATACTGACAAACTTTGCATCCATGCACCAACTTCTTTATATCTACACTCATCTCCAACCTGTGGATGCTAAAATTGCAAAATGTGGTTAGAAATCTAACAATAAAATCTGCAAATATCGTTAGTATTTCAACAACAAATCAAAATATTTAACATCCTTATGAAATAATACATCATGTTTGTGAAACCCCGTTTCCCCCTGACATAATCGACTGTGTTTTCAAGTTTTTCTGACGTTTTGATGTTTTTGTGATTTTTTGCAATTTTTGGATTTTCAATGCAATAAATGAAGGTACGGCTTTACCAGAAATTAATAATAAATTCTTAATAAAATACTAGATCTTCAATATGGTAGCAAGTACAAGCTAAGATGAATGCGTCTCTTTTATTTCATCAACTGGAAACAGTACAATGCAATTTTTGAAACATGCAAAGTAAAAGAATGAATTTTATTGAGAAAACCTGATGTTTGCTGTCACAGCTGAAAGGTACAGAATTGTACGGCTGTAATAAATGCTTGGTCTTTCTCCAGTTTGATGAGTCCCAATGTTTTTAGCAATTCCCAGCGCCTCCAGATGGTGAATGAGAGAGAGCTAAGGATAGGCGTATGAGTCAGACAAAAGAACACGTCCTTTATTGCTGGTACGGCCTGACAGAAATGTACGGCCTGTCAGATCAGCATTGAATATGGTACGGACTTCTCCAATAAGCAAAGTTTGGATCTCTGAGATGGGCGCCTTGATGATCAAATAGTATCTGGATGAAAACCTCTGAAGAATCTCTGACAAATAACAATCTCTGAAGCTCTGTAGTTTTCTCTGAGTAAGAAAACCTCTGCAGGCAATAGATCAAGTGATATTGCACACTCTCTGAATTGCTTTCCGCTGGAGATGGCTCGTTCTCCAAGGAATCGAACGTGAAACCCTAAGTCTCAGGCTCAGACCAAAATTGATCAATATCAAAACTCAATAATCTCATAATGGCTCACTTCCCAATGCAAAAACCTCAAATACACTCAAAAGTGCGATTTGCTTGAAAATAGGGTTTTAATGAAATATTCATATTTTAATATTCTCAATTCTCCATAGTTCTCCACTGAATATTTAAGTAATATTTAAATGTCAAACTGGCCCCCTTTTCATGATGGCGCACCCCTCAAGGAATAAACACTTAAGTTATAATATTAAATTATAACTTTATATTATAAACGTTAATTAATTAATATTTAATCAATACGATCAAATATTAATATCTCCCTCGTTTCTAACTCGATGATC
>VDFB02336953.1:204104-272076 GCA_007258455.2 Sequoia sempervirens | reverse complement strand
CAAAGATGTAAAACTAAAAAAAAAGATATAAAATGATTCTAAAACTTCAAATCCATATATAATTTACAAAATCACTTGATATGTCATCTTTATAAATCAATTCTACAAAATCACAACATAGTGAAAGCACTAGTCCCACTTTTTGGTTTAAGTGGGATACTTAGAGCAATATTTTAAGCCAAATTTAATTAATAATTTGATAAGGATGTAAATTAATTACTTTGAAATTGTGTGTATTCTTTTATTTTTTAAACATTTGTTAATAATTTGTTTCTTATATTTTTTACTATTTTTAATAAATAATATTTTCTATATTAAATAATTTAAATTAGAAATAAGATAAATTCTTAATTTCTCAAACATTGATATCTACCACATGCATATTGATTTGTAATATTTTGTTAAATATTTTATTTATTTGTTATTTTTTAATCTACATTATTATAATTTACATATTTTTCATACAAAATATTTTTATGTATATATCTAAATTAATTAATATTTTTTGTTGAAAAATGAAATCAATATGGAGGATAGTTTTTTTTTTCTATTTTTCATGTATCAAATATAGGCCTTTATGTTTGGTAAAAAAACACCAATATTCACTAGAAATTAGAAAACAAATATAATAATTAAACAAAAAATATTGTAATTGTACTGTTTGGAAAGCTTACTTTGAGGGATACAATCATTGTAAAATCTCACACCATGCTGACTCCTTTTGTTTATAAAAACTTGTCTTGAATAATGTCAAGGGCATGGTAATTAGTTAAAACTTGGCAATTGTTGTTGCCACCAAGAGAAACACATGTTGGGCCATTGAGCTTGTAGGCTTTGTGTATTTGTTGGGCCATTGAGCTTGTGAGTTTGAACCACTTGTATTCAAGAAAAAGGATCACTTTTATCCTAACCTAAATAATCCCAAATTCATTGACAAAAAAAAAACTTGTCTTCAATCATCATTTTTGTTGAAAATAGGGTGACTAGAAATTCAAGGGTTTCATAAGGGGGTTCTAGTGAAATTTGAAGGTCCTTTCCAATGTGTTTTTGGCTTGAAACATAAAAATATTAGTAACACCCACTTTCATTCAAAACTCCTTTACATTCAAACCCCATTGGCACATGAAAAGACATGTATCTTTGAATGAATGACCTTCATTTGAAGGTATTCAATGCCTTTTTCCTCCTAGGACACATTTTTATGAAATTTTCACTAGTGGGACGTGCCTTTAAGCTTCCCCTAAACAATTTTTTGCTCTAGAAATAATCAAGCAAAGAAGGAATGCCTATGTCAACCTACTATTGAAGCTTGAGATAGAGCCATTTTCTCATAGTCAAAAAGAAAATAGCAAACATTGAATTATAATGCATTTACTCATCCCTAATGATACATGACACCCATATTAATGTAATAAGATGCAGAGATATTTGAAATATAAAATGATTACATAAAAAAATCGTATGGCTGTGATTTAATAATTTTATTAACAAGTTAAATTGATTTGTTAAGGGATTTTACATAAGTAGAATTATCTTGTCTAATTAAAGTTTTCAAAGGTGTTTCTCAATACTATTAGTCATTTGAGGTGAAGTACTATTTTGTAAGCACACGAGTTCATAGTTTGTTAGATTATTTTTATGTGTAAAAGATTGACTCTTAGAATCAAATTTATGAAACCTAAATATGCACTATGTAGATATTTTAAATAAAAGGAAAAATAAAGATTGTTGAATAATTTCATTAGCAATGCTCAAATTCATGATTTCTATAAAAGATTAACCAATTACAACAATAAATGAACTAAACAAATAACACTTTTGACATTTTACCTATCTATTTTATTAGGAGAGATAATGTAACATGAGCAAGTTTTTGTATAATTAGGATTAAATTTGGGGTTAGATTAAGCGCTAGAGTTAGAATTAGGGTTAGAATTAAGAATATGGCTATATTTAGGATTAGGGTTAGAGTGATGGTTACAACTAGGGTTAGATGTAGAATTAGAGTTATAATTAGGTTATAGTTAGGGTTGTTAAAATTATGGCTAGAATTAGTTTGACTTAGGCTTAGATTAAGTGTTATGATTAAAATTAGGGTTATGTTTTAAGGTCGGAATTAGGGTTAGGATAAGGGTTGGAATTAGGGTTAGGGTTTGGGTTAGAATTAGGATTAGGGTTACAATTAAAATTAAAATTAGAGTTATGTTTATAATTAAGGTTAGAATTAGGCTTAATGTTAGAATTAGGGTTATGGCGAGGATTGAGGTAAGGGTTAGGGTTAGAATTAGGTTAAATAAAAATTAGGTTCAAGTAAGGTTAGGCTTAGAATTACCTAGGGATTAAATTATGAGTACAATTAAGGTTACAATAAGGTTTACAATTAAGTTTAGGTTAAGATTTAGGGTTATGCTTAGGGTTAGAGTTAGAATGACAGTTAGAATTAGGGTTATATTTAATGTTAGAGTGAGCATTAGAATTAGGGTTAGACCTATTGTTAGGGTTTAATTAGGGTTCATAGTTAGGGTTATAGTTTAATTAGGGTTAGGGTTCAAAGTTAAGGTTAGAGTTTTCTATTGATTTTACTCCTTTTTTTCTATGCAATATGCAATAAGCACTTATATTTAAAGATTTTGAATTCAAATGATAAAATTGATTGTTGTAGTATATATTTTTTTACTATAATGTGTGGGAATTGGTGATTTGGATTCAATGCACAAGAAAGAACCTCTTCAGGAACAATCATAATTATTTATACAAATATTTTTGAAAAATAATGAAAATTACACATGTTAATTTCAACAAAGATATTTATAGAAAAATTATAAGCATAAAAGAGAATTTCAATAATATTATGGGTGTAATTATTCTCAAATAGGACAATAATGTATTATTTCACAAAGATATCATGATCACAAAATTAAAATTCTACGTTTTTAGTACCGACAAATAAATTTGTGATTATGGTATAGGATCTTAATAACTATGACCTGGGGTTTGCTATTAGGATTTTACTCCAATCACATATATTAGTGTTGATATATATTCTTTGTTTAATAAATCACTCATTTATAGCTATCATAAACAATAACTATAAAAGATAAATTATTATTATGATATAATGATTGACTGTCACCCATTTTAAATATTTTAAACTTATCTTCTTATTAAATATTTTTGTGTTAGTTTTATTATGTGAACATTCTCTGGATTCTTAGTCTCATTATAGGACTATAAATCTATTTAGGATTTACATTTTTTATTATATTATGGTCACTATAAGTGTGATTGCATTCTTATTTCACTTACAAATTTAATAATAAGTATAACATAAAAAATCATGTTTATCAATATTAAATCATGATTGTTAATTAGAGTTCAAGGTTAGGGTTAAGATTCAATTAAGGTCAGAGTTATGGTTATGGTTCAAATAGGGTTAGAGTTGCAATTAGGGTTTTAAGATAAATCTTAGGATTTCAATTAGGGTTAGGGTTGGGATTAGGGTTAGGATTAGGGTTCAATTAGGGTTAAAGTTAGAATTATGGTTCAAATATGGTTAGGGTTAGGGTTAGGATTAGGGTTAGGGTTAGGGTTATCATCATGAATAGGGATTAGGGTTAGGGTTATCATCACAAATATATTTATCATCATGAATAGAATTATCATCATGAATAGGATTAAGGTTAGGATTAGGGTTAGGGTTAGTGTTAGGGTTAGGATTAGGATTAGGTTTATCATCACGAATAGGTTTATCATCACAAATAGGATTATGGTTAGGGTTAGGGTTAGGGCTATGGCGGTTACACATGGTTATGGTTATGGTTATATTATGGCTATGGTTAGGCTATCATCAATGGCCAGGTTTATCATCACAAATAGGATTAGGGTTAGATAGGTTTATAAATGATAAAATATAGTAATTTGGTTAGGGGTTAGAGTTAAAATTGACAGGGCTGGGGTTACTCATCAAATAGGACTAGGCTGTTAGGTTAGCCAGGAGTTAGGTTAGGTTATGGCTATGATTAGGCTGGGGGCCATCACCTAGGGATTAGGCTAGGATTGGGCAGGTTAGGCCAGATTAGGTTAGGTTAGGTTAGACTGGCAGTTACCATCATCATGAATAGGATTAGGGTTAGGGTTAGGGTTATCATGATGAATAGGGATTAGGGCTAGGGTTAGGTTAGGCTTAGGGTTAGTTTTAGGGTTAGGATTAGGGTTAGGGTTAGTATTAGGATTAGGATTAGGATAAACCTAACCCTAACCCTAACCATAACCATAACCATAACCATAACCATAATAATAACCCTAACCCTAACCATAACCATAACTCTAACCCTAACCCTAACCCTAACCC
The DNA here is from genome assembly GCA_007258455.2 of Sequoia sempervirens. Lineage (NCBI taxonomy): Eukaryota > Viridiplantae > Streptophyta > Pinopsida > Cupressales > Cupressaceae > Sequoia > Sequoia sempervirens. The sequence goes on along the minus strand of VDFB02336953.1, from coordinate 267,725 downwards.
TAACACTAACCCTAACCTGAATCCCTATTCATGATGATAGCCCTAACCTTAACCATAACCCTAACCCTAAACCTAACCCCAATCCTAACCCTAACCTAACCCTAACCCTAATCCTAACACTAACTATGACCATAAACTCAACCTTAACACTAAACCCTAACCCTAATAATAATAATAAATCTAAACCATACCCTAACCCTAATTCTAACCCTAACCATGATATAAACCCTAATCCTAAACACTAACTCTATTCATAACCCTAAATATATTAATTTATTCAATGTGTTACACACGTCTTTGCTACTACTAGCATATATATATATTATTAATAATATATATAAAAACGTCGAGAGATATCCTTCTCGAGGCATCTATTTTTTAATCACTTACTCACATAAAAGTGAAATAGATGCCTCGAGAAAGATATCTCTCGACATTTTTATATATATTATATATGCTAGTTAATAATATGTTCTCATCATATTCTTAAATTAGTTATCATTGGTTATTATAGCTTGGATTTATCTTAATTATAAAGTTGTTTCCATTTGATAATGATTTCAATATCATTTTTTGTTGAACCAAGTTAATAAGTATTGAAATAATTTTAGTTATCAAAATTGTTAACTAGTATTTGGATTAATCTTAAAATTTATTAGAAATTTATATTATTTTGTGATCATATAGATACGTTGTTACTAATAAAATTGAGTCAAGTTAAATTACTTAATCATGTGGTCATGTTTGACAACAGTATTGTTTCTTAAAAAATTCACTAAACAAAAAAATCAAAATAAAAGAGATTTCATGAAACTGTGATCCTAAATGTTTATCCTATTCTAAAGATGTAAAACAACTATTATGCAATAAAGAAAAACAAAAAAGACACCTCAAAGATTAGCCTAAGAAATTGTTAACACAAAGAAAATAGATGAAATAATGCAATTGCTTATACCTTCTCCATGTTGATGAATCCCTTTGTTGGCCCTTGATGTTTAAGATCCTTGTGTGCTCCTTGGTTGGCTAGATGCAAGATTGACAATATGAATAGATGCAATTGCAAATGGCTAAAATGGCTTGGCTAAATGAATCAAAATTCTTGTGAATTGAGTACTCAAAATGACAACATAAGGATACTAAAATGACTGAGTGTTCTAAATGCATTAGAAGAGGGGGTATTTATAGAGAAATTTGAATTCTCTAGAGAATTCAATGGTTGAAATTGAACCACCAAACTCAAGATGTAGGGCTATGGTGAGTTGAAGACTCACAAGCCCTCACATCTTGACATGTGGAATGTGAGATGGCCTAGGATAAGATGATGTGGAAGTGAGGTGGAAGGGAGGTACATGATGTGGAGGAAGGACAAGTACCTTGGGGGGTGAGAAGATCTCCTCAAAAATAAATTTCTTGTCCCCAAGTGAGGATGAAAGTGACATTTGAGGAATTTTGGAATTCCTTAAAAATCTCCATGGGAAATGAGAAAGTGGCTGGAGAAATAAATGTGAATTAAAAATTCACATTTTTGGGAGAATCTAATGGATAATAGAGGGTCTCCAAAAAGGTGGGAGTTTGTCACATGTGGATGAGGTGATAAGTCAAATGTTCTAGAAGTTGCATGGGGATACGGTAAGCCTTGAAAGGATAAAATGTGAATTAAAAATTCACATGGGGAAGAGGGGAACTTAGGGTGAATAAATGTGAATTAAAAATTCACATGGGGAAGAGGGGAACTTAGGGTGAATAAATGTGAATTAAAAATTCACATGGGAAAGAGGGTCAATGCTAAGAAAGGTAAATGGAAGGTTGACTAAAAAGGGGTGCTAAATGTGACTAATGACTTTGATTAAGGTTGTGCAAATGCCCGATTAGGATAATTAATGAGAGATTAGAAGCAAGTGGAAAATGTAGGAGGATGTGACATTAATCCCTGACTAAGAGGATGCACATCTTAATCATTAATTAATTAAATTAATCCAGATTAGAAAGGGATTATGGAGGATGTGACAAGGAGAGAGAAAAATGAAGAATTTTAAATTGATTTTATTCAAAAAGGGTAAATGACAAAATTAAATAAATTAATGTATTTATTTAATTTAGAGAGGGAAAAGATGTAAGGTAAAACATTTAATTGTTAAATTAAATACTTTAAGGACTTTAGGCAGAAAGTGTAATATTAATTAAATACATTAATATTGATGGAATGTATGAATAAGGAGGTGAATTTGATAGTATGTGAGCGATCAAATTTAGGTGTCTACATTTTTCCCCTCTTCGAAATATTGTTACAATAATAGTGTTTCGAAGAAAAATAAAATGCAGATGGTGAAGGAAGTGATAGGGATTGATGCCCCAACATGAAAGATGTTGAATGAGCTACCCAGCGGAGGGAAAAAGGAAGGAGATGCCCCAGTGACTACCATGAAGGGGTGGAGGAAAAATGGTAGGGTATGCCCCCTCGAGAGGGCAATTGGGGAAGAGAAGGGGCCCCGAGCAACTTCTCAATAGGAAGAAACGAAAGGCACCATTGGATAGAGCTCAAAAAACTAAGCAACTTTGATTTTTCAACGGAGTTGATCAGACGCATGGTTTGCAAATGGAGGCCCCAAGAAGGTAGGGAATTAGTTGGAGGAGAAAAAATTTAAATAAAAGGTAAAAAAATACCTTTTATTTTAAAAAAGGGAAAAAAGAGGGGGAAGGGATTAAAAGTTAATTTTAGAAATTACCTTATCACATTTTCACTGTAGTAGTTGAGAGAAGAGGAGAGGAGAAGAAGAGGACAAAGAGAAATGATGCCGCAAGATTATGACTCCGACATCATTCACCGGGCGAACGAGGTGTGGAGGTTCCACACCCACTACACAGTGCCTTGCCAAATTAGTAATAAAAACCCTCTTGTGTATTTTAAGCATTTATAGCACGTTGTTGAATGTTTATAAAAAATGTAAAAATGGGTTTTGTTCATGGGATAGAATAGAAAAATGGGTAGATTTGATTTTTATGGATGGGTAGAGAAGAAGACGAAATTTAGGGGGGGTGGAGGGGGTTGGCACGATCCAGGAGGGGCGAATCTACCCCTCTGCGGGTGGCACTTCCGCGGGTTGGGGGTGAATCCGCCCCAGATCGGGGAAGGTCTGTCTCGCGGTAGGGTGCATCCTTCTCAGATTGGGGCGCATCTGCCCCACGATGGGGTGCATATGCCCCACGGCGGGGCGCATCCGCCCCGGCTCGAGGCGCTATCATCTTGGCGCAGGGGCGTAGCTGCCCCGGCTTGGGGTGCATGCAACTTGGTACAGGGGTGAATCTGCCCCAGCTTGGGGCGCATTCGTGTTGGTTCAGGGCGCTGTCGCCCTGGTACGGGGGCGTATCTGCCTCTGAACAGGGCGTTTCCACCCCAGTGCAAGGGAAAATCTGCCCCGGCTAGGGGCGTATCCGCCCTAGCACGAGGGTGCATCTGCCCCTCTGGAAGACAAGTTTTCCTTGACTAGGGCGATGCGAGAAGGAGAGGGAAAAAATAAAAGAAGAGAGGAAAACAAGGGATGTCTCGAGGCCTGGAATAAGGTGTACTGACAATCAAATCAATATGGATGCAGAGTTTCGAGCGATTACAGACACATGAGCGACGGTCGGAGGCACTGGCAGCGACTATGGCAACCATGACTGGAGTAGATCATGCAACATTGGATCATGCAGGGTTATTGCACTTTTTACAGTTCCCGGTGATGAGGGCACATCGAGCGATGCTGACAGCATTGATAGAGATGGAGTTCAAAGAAATCGACCTTCCATCTTCCGACAGGGGAGATGACAGTGACACTGAAGGATGTATGGCGCATCCTAAAGCTACCCATAGCGGGGTTGTTAGTGAGCGATGTGGTATCAAGAGAGGAAGAGTTAGACCACACCATTTTAGTGTTATTTGGAAATGAGGATCTGCCCATACAGAATGGGCAGTTGGACCTAGATAGATGTTTGTCAGTCAGGGTACCACCCCTAACATTATTTCTGTGTGGGTTGATTAGTGAGATATTGTTGCTGGATCATAGCAGGCGGTTTTGTATTCTACGATTCATGGAGGTGATTCAACGTAGTGTCGAGTGGCACGAGGGATAGTTCTCGTGGGGTACCTGTGTATTAGCACAATTAGGCAAAGACATGCATGTGATTTGCTACCGGAGGTCAGTGAGTTTGACACACACGACCCTACTACAGGTGTGGGCATGTGAGCACATTATGGTGATGAGACCCCTAGTGGTTAGGGAAGGAGAGGAGGATGATAAGGAGTCAATGGCCTGGGGGTATATGGAGGCGAGGGGTTGGGTTTTGCGGTACAAGATGCATCGGGATATGGATAGGTGGGTGGAGGAGAGCGATAGATGGCTTGTAGGAGAGGGACATATTATGGCGTCTATATATGTATTGATGATTCGAGGGATGGAGGGAGGAGGAGGATAGTCATAAGGGATATTTTATGAGCCGGTGCATCTTGATTGGGAGCCAGCCATGCATAGTGGAGATGCATTGACCAGACATAGTGTTGAGGTAGTTTGGACTGGTATAGGATATTCTGGAGGCATCAGTCATGTTTCGTTGACTCACCAGATAGCGACCATGGGGAAATGCTTTGACACCGAGGGATGCCAGGGTGTTGTGGGCGGCGACAGTGCAGGTGCCCTACCTAGGGAGGGTTGTTGGGGTGGAGGACGCAGGAGTGACGATTCGGTATGGATGGTGGTGCCGAAACCACCGATGGGAGAGGATTACATCGACAGTGCCTATTGTAGGAGCTATAGGATTTGGATAAGAGGATGAGCGCTAGTTGGTGAGAAGGGGTGGAGACAGGAGGAGACAAGTGTGAAGGAGAGGGTAGGTGAGGGCGACAGGATAGCAGGAGGATGCAGAGGGTGTTGGTCAACAAGGAAGAGGAGAGGATGAGGTTGGGGCAGTAGGATAGCCAGAGAGGAGGAGGAGGAGACAACAGAGGAGAGCTAGGGTGATGATAGATGTGGGGGAGGAGATGGATGTAGCAGGACCCGACGATGGGAGAGATGCAGTACGATAGGAGGGTGGGATAGGTCCAGAGCCAGATGCAGTACGACGGGATGAGCCAGAGGTGGAGATGATACGTGTGGTGGAGGGTGGAGCTTTTCAGCAGACAAGAATATGAGGTAGAGTATGACAGAGGAGAGTGTTGGTGAGGGATGAGTAGGAGGGGGCAAGAGGGGGTGGACAGCGGGATAGAGCACAGGAGGAGACTGAGGCCAGGGGTTAGTCAGAGAGGATGGTGAGTAGGAGATGACAGAGGAGGATCTAGAGTGTGGTAGAGGAGGAGCCTTCCATGCTAGAGATAGGGGAGAGCGAGGATGAGGAGGAGCCAAAGGGGGAGGCAAGGGCTATAGGAGAGCCGAGGAGATTGATGAGGGTAGGGAGGAGAGGGTAGTCGAGGAGGATTCAGGTGAGCAAGGTTGAGCGGGTGCAGGATGAGGTAGAGGTTGATATGATGGATGTAGATGGGCTAGATGTGGAGGTGTTGGAGGTAGCGCTGTTGGTAGCGGTTCATTGTGTGGCATTAGAGGATCCTAATGCTCAGCTAAGAGGCACTATAGAGAGGCCTTGGATTACAGATCAAAGGTTGAGGATAGCTGAGGTGGAGGTGACTAGACTCAAGGCTGAGCTAGCGAGGGTACAAACAACAGGTCAAAGAGATTATGGATTCATTGTTGACCACCTATTCACACAAGTAGCAGTGGTGGAGAGGAAGAGAGATGGACTGCAGGCCGAGATATAGGGGGTACGAGATGAGTTGGCTACTGTGAGTTGGGACCATGACAGATTATAGGTAGAGGTTGTTATATTACAAGCCATAGGGGAGCTAGCAAATTAGGGGCCAGTAGATACTACATAGGCGCTAGAGGAGATGAGGGGTCGGATACGCATGATGTAGGCGAAGAGAGATGTAATAGTGGCATGGGTGCAAGCCATGGAGGCTGAGAGGGATGTAGTCCAGGCACATGTGTAGGTGTTGCAGAGTGAGAGGGAGGTGGCAGAGGCACATATACAGTCTCTTCAGAGGAGGAGAGAGGAGGTCGTTTCAGAGGTATCGTGACTGCAGAGAGAGAGATGCCTCGGATTTGAGAGTACAGGAGCTATATAGGGATAGAGATGCAATGATGGCTCGATCACAGGCCGCTCAGAGGGAGAGGAATGCTGCAGAGATGCAAATGAAGATGCTACAGGGAGAGCGGGACGCAACAGTGGCTCAGCTGCAGTCACTACAAAGGGAGAGGGATGTTGCGGAGATGCAGATGCAGATGTTGTAAGGAGAGCGAGACACAGTAGTGGCTCAGCTGCAGTCAGAACAGGTTGGTGATGTGATAGGGGAAGATATACAGGGGTTACAGGGGGCGAGGGATGCAGTAGTGGCTAGGGTAGTGGCTGTCAAGGAGATGAGAGATCGGGTTCAGGCAGAGATGGCGTAGTTGTGACTATCCCAGGAGGCCTGGGAGCAGGAGAGGAGAGTGATCACTAGAGATCGGGATAGGTATCATCAGGATCAGAACTCCGCTCGGGTCCAGGTTGTTGAGCAAGATTTGAATGCGAGGGAGGAAGGATTTTGGATGGCCACGTATTATCATGCAGTTCTAGACCTAGCACAGCGGATATTTCAGTACGTTCAACAAACACCACAGATGCCAACGCCATCCCAAACACTGGGGACGTGGACTTGAGGTTTTAGTGAGTCACAAGGGGGTTTCTCTAGGTAGGAGGTCAGTACCTAATTCACCTTAGAGATCATATGTGGGTAGCTCATTTAGAAAATGACAGGCTATTGAGTTTTTGACAAGTGCAGGGTGGATGGATAGGTCAAAGTGACAACGGTTATTTTCAGAGCCTTGTACTGATATTTCATCTTATGATTTTGTATATGATGGGCATGTATTTTTATGTCGTCGATAGAAATTATTCTGTGATGGACTTTTGGATTTTGATATATATATATGGTATACATATCGACCCTTATTGACACCATGTTCATGCATTGGATGGATGATTTGATATATACATATGTTTTATCTATGATGGCTTAATGTTTATGTATGGATGCTCATTTGTTTTGTTGACGTGTATGTATATGTTTATGATGGTGTATGTGGATACTTTATGTATGGATGCTTATTTGATTTGTTGACGTGTATGTATATGTTTATGATGGCTTATGTGGATGCTTTATGTATGGATGCTTATCTGATTTGTTGATGTGTATATATATGTTTATGATGGCTTATGTGGATGCTTTATGTATATGTATATGTTTATGCATGCAAGATGTGATATATTATGAATCTAACACTTTGTGATGTAGGTGGCGATGTATGCATGAATCTAACACTTTGTGATGCAGGTGGCGATGCATGCATGAATCTAACACTTTGTGATGCAGGTGGCGATGTATGCATGAATCTAACACTTTGTGATGTAGGTGGCAATAGCAGTAGAATGAACCTAATATGTGTGGTTCTAAAAATGATAGTGAACTTGTAATGAACTTAAAACTATAATGAAAGGTAATAACACATGATCATAAGCGTCAATAAGGACTTACATGATAAAGAGGGGGGAGATGTATGTGTAGTGAAAGTGGAAAACGGGTGTAATTTGGCACCTATCAATAACCCTTAGTATCCTGAGAAGAATGGGAGATAGGGAAAAGTATTTGCACAACCAAAATCATAGGGTGAATGCTATGCTACAGTAATGTTTATAAAATGCAATCCTAATATGATTTGCCATCTTCGGAGCACTGATTTTTGCTATAGCATAAGACACCAAGTGCCAGGGTATAGGCAACCAAGGCAAGTTAGCATTTAATGCATGAAACAAACACACAAACAAGAAGACTATCTCAACACCCCAAAGTAGTGAAGACTTTGGTTGGGCCAGGCATTGAGATAACCAGAAGCACAAAGGGATGTCCCAATGTAAAACAAGATCTCATGGGTCTTGGTGGATACTACATGGGGAAACCCAAAAGACAACCACAATGAAAGATCAAGATATGCCCCTATCTAAATTAGTCAAAACACACCATAATACGACAGATTATGGTGGCCTTAACTAACTATAATAGAGAGCTCTAATGATAAACAAAAACCAAAAGTATCAAAAGATCACAATCAAATTTCAAATATCCTTTGCCATAGGATCGAGAGGATGGATGGGGTTGATGAGCTCTGTTAGGAAGGATGCATCTTGTTGAGACCAAAGATGATGGATACTAAACTAAAAGATCATTATGACACAGGATGCTCAAAATTGATTGAATTTCCTACCACAGGTGGTTCTTGTTTGTGAAGAACCAGCTAGATAAGGGAATAGCTTAATGACACAACACAAGGCACCAGACATGAGACTGACACACCCTACAGACCTAGGTGCTCGGGGGTTGATCATAGATTAACCTTGCCTACGTGAAAGCGCAGAGTCCTTGTAGTTCCAGAAAATACCCTAGATAAAGCAAAAAGAAGACTAATGGAGACTGATGAGACAATGACGGAACAAAGCCCCAGAGGTGGATCAAATGATCAACCTTGCCTACGTGAAAGTGTAGGGGCAACATAGTTCAGAGAAGACAAATGATAAGCAACCATGGATAACAGCAAAAAGGTACCAATGAAGATGAATGACGAAGGACCACAATAAGATGGTGTAGAATGCCCCGGGGATGGATCAAATGATCAACGTATGTGAAAGCGTAGGGGCAACGTAGTTCGACAAGGACTAAGAGGACTGACATGACAAAATGAGGCCTAGGTGGAGACAGACACAATAGATAATCCTAGATGATGACACAAACTAACAGACGGACAAATTGACAACAAAAGATCAGACTAGGACAAAAAGCTCAGGATGACAGATAGCATATGATCGTCCAATGCTCAATCACAAGATACCAAGTGTCCAAAGATGGAATCAGAGAGGATGTCAAGATAGGATGGATGGAGTCATAAAGTAATTAAGGCGCAAGGTAGATAATGATTAAGCCCTCTACGAATAATGCTTGTTACCAGGTTTTTACCACCCGTACCTATCTAAGGCGCCACCAAATGTGGTTTTCACCATAGGACGAATTTATTTCTCTTTACTATTTTTTTATTTTATTTTTTTGTATTTTTGCAGGTAGGGTTACCAAACGGACTTAGGTGTAGAACCTCTTTAGATGCATGCTATTGATAGGTTCTTCGAGGGGATCTCCTTCAATGGTAGCAAGTCTGTATTCCCCAAATCCATATTTAGCGGTTATGATATAAGGACCCAACCAATTTGCTTCAAATTTTCCTTTCTTATCGCGGTCCTACTGAGTACACTGGTTCTCTTTAAGGACAAGTTCACCAATCTGGAATTGTCAAGGATGAACCTTCGTGTTGTAGTTACACTTGAGGCAGTTTTGGTAAGCTTGCAGATGATCATAGGCTTTGATTTGTCTTTCATCAAGTAACTCCAACTGTGCAAGCCATGCAACACGAGCATCCTCCTCGCTGATAAGGTTCTTCAGAGAAATCCTCAGTGATAGGAGCTCAACTTCGATTGGCAAGATGGCTTCAACACCATACACTAAAGAATAGGGGGTGGCACCTGTAGGAGTGTGGATGGAGGTGTGATATGCCCAGAGAGCGGGATGAATATGGAGGTGCCAATCTCGACCAATGTTATTGACAACCTTTTTGAGGATGCGGATAAGGGTCTTGTTGGTTGCTTCTTCCTAACCATTACCCTAGGGGTACTAAGGTGTCGACCAACAATGTTGGATATGAAAGGTGTCACAGAGATGTGTCATGGCCTAGTTTTTAAAAGGTTTTCCATTATTGGAAAGGATGGTGAATGGAATACCATATCTACAAAGAATATGGTAAAGGATCAATTTTGAAATTTGAGTGCCGGTGATTTGTGAGAGTGGCATTACTTCCACCCATTTGGTGAAGTACTCAGTGGCAGTAATTATGAATGTATGGTCGTTGGAAGATGGTGGGTAAATCTTGCCAATCAAGTCGAAACCCCATTGAGAGAAGGGCCACGGTGCTAGGAGGGGCTAAAGGTCCTGTGCTGGAGCATGAATAAAATCTGCATGTTGCTGGCAGGGAAGGCATTTCTTCATGAATTCACAAGAATCATGCTCTAATGTAGGCCAATAATATCCAACTTGGATAATCCTTTTGGCCAAAGCCATACCATTTGAATGGGCCCCACAAACACCACTATGTACGTCTGTTAGTGTAGTATGGGCTTCGGTCTCATTCAAACATCTGAGGGTTCCATCATACCCGTGACAGTAAAGCGTATCACCGACAATAACGTATAAGGTTGAACATTGAATAAAGGATTTTTGTTGGTTTCGTGTGAGGTTTGGGGGTAGAATATTATCATGCAAATAAATATATATGTCTCGGTACCATGGGGAAGCGAGACACGTCACACACCATGTCAATCTCAAGGATATCATATGTTGGGATTAAAATTTGTTCCACAAGGAACTCACATTCTGTTCGATCTTTAGGCATGTCAATCAGAGAGCCAATAGTACCCATAGCATCAACTGCTTTGTCCTGCACCCTAGGAATTTAGTCAAACTGTATGAAGGTGAAATATTTCTTGAAATCATCCACCATGCATTTATAGGGTAACAACTTATCATCTTTTGTTAGGAATTCATCATTAACTTGCTTAATGACCAACAATGAATCACCAAAGACTCTCAAGTGAGTTATGTGCCATTGTTTTGCAATTCAGAGACCTATGAGGAGGGCTTCGTACTCAGCTATGTTTTTGGCACACAGGAATGCTATCCTAAATTATTTTGGGATGTAGTCACCTTGAGGAGTAACCAATAGAATTCTTGCACCCAATCCATTATGAGTATATGAGCCATCAAAATACAACATCCAAGTAGATGCTTCTGTAATTGTGAAAACTTCTTCATCTGGAAATTCGGTGACTAGAGGGTAAGCATCCACTAGGAGTGCCTCGACCAATTGATTGGCTATGACTTGTCCCTTTATGGATTTTCGATCCACGTACTCTATGTCAAATTCACTTAGGAGCATGACCCACTTAGCCATGCGACCAATTAAAGTGGTTCTGGATAACAAATACTTTAATGAATCAATTTTGGGTATTAATTTGACCAAATGACTAAGCATGTAATGTCATAGCTGACCAGTGTTTGATTGATGTAGTAGATTTCTCTTTCTTTTGAGGATTCATCATATTGTGCCAATAATTCCCCTACTGCGACTGAAGTGGCGGAGATGTAAAGCAGGAGGGGTTTCCCTGGAATTGGTGGCATTAAGATCGGTGGATGAGCCAAGTATTCCTTGATCTTATCGAAACCTATCTGACATTGTTGGTTCCATCTGAAGGTGGCATCTTTTTTCAGAAGATGGGTGAATGACTAACACTTGTCTGCAAGTTGGGCTATGAACCGATGGATGGATTGCAACTTTCATTGGAGACTTCTCAATTGTTTCAAATTTCATGGGGGTGACATATCCAAAATAGCTTTCACCTTGGCGGGATCAACCTCAATGCCTCTTTGGGAGACTATGAAACCCAATAATTTCCCTGACGTAACACCAAAGACACTTTTTTGGATTTAGTCATAACTTGTAATGTTCTAACCACTTGAAGATCCTTTTCAGGATGGCAGGGTGCTCTGCTCTGGTTCTAGATTTTCCTAGCAATTCGTCAACATAATCTTTCATGATAATATGGATGAGGTCATGGAAGATGACAGTCATTGCTCTCTGATATGTTGCCCCCGCATTCTTGAGACCAAAGGGCATAACATTGTAGCAAAAAGTACCCCAAGGTGTTGTAAAAGCGGTCTTGTGTTGGTCTTCAGGTGCAATTCAGATCTAATTGTAACCAGAGAAACCATCCATAAGGAATTACATCTCATATCCTGCAGTCAAGTTGACCAACATGTCAATATTGGGCAGCAAGAAGTCATCTTTTGGACAGGCTTTGTTAAGATCTCAAAAGTTTGTGCAAATCTGAATGTCTTCGTTTGGTTTGGAAACAAGAACTATGTTGGAGATCCAATCAGAGTAATCAATGGGTATGATAAAATTGGCATCCGGTAATTTCTCCAATTCTTTCTTGACTAATAATGCTACCCATGGATGCATTTTTCAGAGCTTCTGTTTGACCGGCTTGGCATCTGGGCAAACATCCAAATGATGAAATACTAAAGCAGGGTCTAAGCCTAGCATATCTGAGTATGACCAAGAAAATTTAATGATGCCCTCTTGGAGTAGTTGAACAATGACTGAATATTCTTGCTCTCATAGAGATTTGGCTACATAGGTGATCTTAGGGTTTTCTGCAGTACCCAAATTAACTTCTTGAGTTTCTTCAATTAGGATGGATGATCGTGTGGATAATTGAGTTCCCACAAGGGGAAGATGAACGTCTCCATCCTCCAGTGCCTCTTTGAGGTTTTCACTGTTTGATGCGTCATTTATTTTTACTCTTTCCAAGTCAGGAAGTGCCTCAGGGAGGTTTTTACTAGATGACCTTTTTAAATTTTTCTTGTTTTTATTTTTGCGACTGGAGTGTTCATCCTCCCCCAATCCCATGAGGTTTACATACGTATCCAGGGAGACATTGACAGGTGTGCTATCGCGTAGGTCCCAATCAATGAGTTCGGGATGGCGAAGAGAAAGGCCGATGGTAAAGATGAATAAATAGTCAAACATGGATGACAGGTCTGTGTGATCAATATCATCGTATGCACATATGATGATTCTTCCTCGGGTATGTCTTCCAAGGGACCATTGTCCACAGTAAAACTATTGGAGGTATTAGATGATGTTGCGGAGCCTTTCTTCTTTTTGTTATATTCGAGGCCAATATTCTGCAGCAACTTTGATACATCAATAGGTTGCAACCGTCCCTGTTCTTCCTTACCTAGGCCCTTGCCTTGGTAGTTATGCTTTTTTGCGAACTTAGCTGACTAGGGATATAATTCCTGAAAGTATTCCTTTAGAGGAGGATCTGGTTGGGGTTCTTCATGATATACCCACTAGTTGATATCCTCTTTTGGTGCATCTGTCTTCAAACTAGGAGATTGAAAAGTGGTAGTGTGGATGTTTTTAGCACTAAAGGTGATGGTTTTATCTTCTTTTGGTGTAGACGGTGAAGGTTGGTCGTACATGTGTGGTGACGGTGGCATGCTTGCCACATTTAGAGTTGTATGCATTTCATATTCACCACACCCCTTGTCAATGATCTGGACTTTGGTAATGGTAGGATTGGTGGCGAGAGATGGAGTGGTTGTCATGGTGGATGACAGATTGGCGGGTGATGACTGAAATGCCCCCATTTCGACCCCAGGACAATAATGTAAATGGGGAAATGGCACTTCTAAAGCGCAACAATATTCAAATGGTTGTGGGTCAGCATAAATGGTGATCTCTTGTCCATTAAGTGGGAACTTTAGGCATTGATGGTACGTGGAGGGGACAGTTTGCATGGTGTGGAGCCATGGGCGGTCGAGGAGGAGATTATATGGTAATTCTAGATCAAGGACATGACAATTAGTGTACTGAACTACAAGTCCAACCTAGATAGGAAGACTGATAATCCCTTCAGAATTTCTTTTCGCATTATCGTAAGCCTTGATCGTGATGATTTGATTACTCAAATCCGTTTGAGTATACCCTACCTGTTTTATGAACTTCAGAGTACATAGATTGAGGGCAGAGCCATTATCTACCAAGACCCTTTTTATTTTATGACGAGCAACTAGGACTTCGATGTGTAAGGGACGGTTGTGATTGGCATCAATATTTGGCATGTCATTTTGGCTAAAGTGTAGCTGGTAAGATAAAGCCAGGTGTCCTACTAAAGCTTGGAACCATGTGGGATCAATGTCATTAGGTACATGAGTTTCTTGTACAGATTTTTTGAGTATTTCCTAATGCATAGGAGAAGACTTAAGTAGATCCAAAATTGAGATCTGAGTCGGGGTATTTCCTAGGTGATCAAGAATGTTATACTAAGAATTTACAGGATTTGATTGGACGGATGTGGAGGCTGCAAGGATAGTAATGCGGGACCTCCAGGTAGCAACAACACATTGGGGATCTTTAGCTTTAACATGTATCATAGACACACGAGGTTCTACCTGTTCAATCTAATGGACAATGCCATCATAATTGAGGGGTACATTTTTATAGCTTATATTATTTGTGTTGTTGTCTTGGGGATTGTTGTTGGAGGTGCTTGCACCTTGATTATGGTTAGGGAAGGCGTTTTGGTATATCTGTAATTGAGCATTGGATGATGAAGCTTGACTGGTGTCGACTTTGATATCTCCTCGATCGATAAGATCTTGGACATAGTTTTTGAGACCTTGACATTTATTCAAAGCGTGCCCTTTTATTTTATGGAATTTACAATATTCATTCTCCCTAAACCAGGTTGGTTTGGGCTTGGATTCATCAAGTGGTTTGGTGATGGGATATGTGATCGGATAGTTGACCTGTAACAACTTATTGAAGATGACGCTCAAGGGTTCTCCTAATTGAGTATATTGGTGTTTTCCATTCCCTTGACTATTCCGGTTCAACTATTGAGGAGGACAAGATGCCCCCTGTGACACAGATATGACATTAGATGCAAATGGTTGTTGCCTCTGGGATGTATTAGCCACCTAAAAATGTTTAGTGTCAGTGACACCATCATTCACTACATTTTTGTTCTTGTTCCAAAAGTGTGACTTATCGTCGGATGGCCTTTCTTTGTCATGGTTGTGTATCTTGATGTGCCCTTTGGCAATAAGGGAGTGTTCGAGGATGGGTCCTTTTCCACTATTTCCACGAAAGTGGTAACACAGTGCAACCTGAAATTATGAGCCATGTCGGGATGTGAATTCTCCACAAAGAGGGTGACCATGTCCTTCTCTTTGAGAGGGGTTTTCATTCGTCTTGCTAGTGCATGCCACCATTGAAGGTAGCTAGCAAAGGTTTCACCTTCATGTTGCTTCTCTTTAAGAAGGTCCAAAGTATCAGTGTCTTTTTCCAAATTGAAGGAGAAATAAGAAACATTTTTTTCTGAAAGATCCGCAAAGGATTTTATGGACCCTCGTTCTAGACCCATGAACCATTCTAGGGCATTGCCTATCAGGCTCCGTGGAAAAAAATGCAAGAGGTAGTTGTCGTTGTCCATAACTTCTTGACACTGGGAGTAAAACTCTTGCAAGTGGGCCTTAGGATCTTTGTTTCCCTTGTATCTGTCAAACTTTGGTATCTCAAAGTGCTTTTGGAAGGGAATTAGTGAGATGGATGGATCGAATGGATAGGGACATATATCTTCAAATTTAAAGGATTTTTTACCAGTCCTCGCTTGGAGATCTTTCAAAGTAGCTTTGATTTCCAATAGGTCCACGTTGACTGGTGGTGTAGGAGTCAAGACAGATGGGTTGGATGGATATGGGTGGTAGGATGATGAAGGATCCTGCTAAGATAGTGTTTGAAGGTTGACATATGGATTTTGATAGTGAGATGATGATATCCCTTGCTGGTATGCCAAGGGAGTTTTTTGGTACTGGGGTTGTTGTTGCAAGGTATAGTATGGATTTGTGTGATAAGAATGCGCGACTGAATGCTAAGGAGCTTGAATGTGATATTGCGGATTGGTTTGTTGGTATTGAAGGTACTGTTGCGACTGTTGGGAGGCCACATAGGGTGGTTGTTGCTGGAACTGATGTTGGTTATGATAGTAATAATGCTAAGGAGGTTGTTGATGTGATTTCGACTGTTGCGTGGGCCGAGATGGGATGTTGTGTTGTGGTTGAGCTTGCAGACGTAAAATGGATGTGAGGAATGGGGATATGATCTGGGCAAGAGGTCGGGATGGATTTCCTTGCGATTGGTATGGTGGTTGTTGTGAAGAAAATAAAGCGTTATGCGGGGGTTGTTGTTGATGAGGCAGCTGAGATAATGTAGAGGTGTTTTGTAAAGGAGGTTGTTGGGTACCAATCGGGACATTTGGTTGGGATGTACCTTGTGGAGGTAATTGAGGTGGTAGGTTAGATTGGGGAGACTGTTGAGATGTGTACGGAGGCGGTGGTATATTTGTGGCCCCAGGAGGTGGAGGAAATGCGGTAAAAGGGTTGCCCCCAACGTTGACTGGAGGTTGACTCGAAAGGGGTGGTGTTGTTAGCATTAATGGTAAAGGTTGCAGAATATTTTGCGACATGTCATAGGCGAAAGGATTATTGGGATTAGATACTTGAGGAGCCCCCATGACTGAGATTGAGGTGTGTGGGGGATGGTTAACATGATAAAGAACGACATTGCCAAATTCAGGTTGATGTCAACTCTCTACTGGGGGAACATTGGGGATGTATGAACTATCTGGTGCGTTTTGTGAACCTTGGGGTATGTTAACCGTGGAACTACTATATTTGGATAAGTCGACACCTGGTGGAGGTTTGACACCTTTTTCAATTAGGTGGGCCAAGATTTCTTCCCCATGTTTTTCGAACAGGCAGTCTGTCATTTGCACATTAGCGGGATTACTGAAATGTTCCTCAAGCGTGAGTTCAGGTTGATTAACCATACTCTCTTCACCATGTGGTGAGTTGTTCTGATTTTCGATGTTGGAGTGTGATGAAGTGTCATTATGAGGGTCTTGGGGGATGTTCACTCCATTGTTAGGATCTTGAGAGACATTTGTACCATTAGTAGGATTTGTACTATTATTAGGATCTTGAGACATGTTCACTTGGAAATTTTAACCTTGTTGTTGTGCAACTTGCTTCTTGGCTTGTGACCTAGTTTGAATGGGCATGCAAATGTGCTATGGGTAGATTACAAAGATGTCCTTGATGAACAATTTGATTGGATGAAGATTGATGGATTGGATGAGGGGCGTGGGTAGATTTAATTGGACTCTGATTGGATAATTGGATAATATTGGATTTTTATTGGATGAGATTGGATTTTGATTGGATAAGATTGGATTTTGATAAAATAGGATTTTGATTGGAGGATGTCAGACTTTGAGATAGATTGGATTGGATTGTTGAGATAGATTGGATTGGGTTGATTGAATGGATGTGATATAATGGATTGGTTAGATAGAATAGAATGGATTGTTGAGATAATTGGATAAGCGTGATTGGTTTGATTGGATGATTAGATGATTGGATAGAATAGATTGGGTGATTAGATAGGTGCGATTGGATTAAGATTATATGATGAAAGATGTAAGGGATCTTAAACCCAGTTTGAAAATCACCCTTAGTGACCTAGAGCATTGATTGATCAAGTGGATGATCACGACACTGAATCCACCTCAAGATAGAAATGGATCGATTTGGGCTGAGGATGATAACTTATGACACTGAATTCACCTCAAGATGGAAGTGAATTGATTTGGGTCAAAGTTGATGATTGATATGAAGGATAAAAATCAAATTCAAGCGCTAAGGTCAATTTGGATAACAACTTTTAACACAAGGTTTAGGTGGTTTAATGATGAGTGGTGTTTATATGATATGGATTAGGTGATGCAAAGGGTAATATTTTGGTGAAACAAGTTCACTAGGTGATGATATGGGCTTCCCAAATGAGTTACCAAAAAATTCAAAACAAGTGGGTGGATTGAGAGAATAAATGTATGGAGGCTTGGGATGACTAGCGAAGGTTTAGGATGACTAAACAGATGTTTTGGAGGTTTAGAATGATAAAACAGAGGTTTGGAGGCTAAACGAAGCTAAACAGGGAAAATTTTACTGTTTAGGAGGGAAAATTCGCCCCACTGCAACAAACAAGAGGGAAAATTTTCCCCATTGCAGTGAACAAAAGGGAAAATTCACCCCACTGTAGTGAACAGTGACTTGGTTCAGGTGGAAATGACTATGGAAATGACTTAAAATGACAACAATAAGGCCAACTTATCAAAAAATTTACTGGTTTCTCACGAGAAAGCACTTTCAAACAAGTACAATCCTACGATTAGTATTAAGGGTATGGCCAATAAAGGTCTTAATCTAGAATGCACAAGGTGTCTAGGGAGTCCTTGATATACTCTCGGTATGTGAGGCACAACTATGAACACCAGCCCATCACAAGCGTGAGTCAAGAACCCCAACGAGATACTGAAGGGCTCAGACCAACTCTTTACATCTATCTGGGTATCACCCTAGCTTCGACGCTCTGCCAATTATGATGTTACTAGATTGAGATACAACTTTCGCTCTCCCCCCTTTATATACCCCGCTGGTACACGTCATTGGAATCGTCTTTTGGGGTGATGAAATCCCCAAGCAGGTCCCATTAGAAAGGAAACACTAATCGTTTCCAACTAATCCCCAGGCTCACACGAAGTGCAAGGGGAAAGTGAAAACAAACTAATGCCCCCTTTGGGTAACACAAAAAGACAGACACAACAAACAACAGATATTACTTCCACTAATTAAACTATGTTCCTAGATTAACGAAAAAAAAAACAAGGATAGCTTTGGAAATCTGTGCAAACAACAGGTCCTACAAGCAAACATTAATTGTTTTATCCTTCTTTCTTAGCCAATTATACAAAAATATGCTGCAAAATGTTAGCAAAAACACTGATATCCTTGTAACAAATAACATTAGGGGGTTAGAATTGAAAAACAACAAAAAATTAGAGCAAAAACTAAGTTAAAACGGTCATTTTACCTCCCAAAATGTGTTGTTTTGGGGCGTATTTGCCCCTCTACAATAACCAAGAGGGCGTATTCGCCCCTCTGCAGTAACCAGGAGGGAAAATTCACCCCTCTGCAACAAACTTGTTAGAAACAAAATATGGAATAGGGCATATCCGCCCCTTTGCACTAAACTTGTTAGAAACAGAATATGGAATAGGGCGTATCCGCCCCTCTACAACAAACTTGTTAGAAACAGAATATGGGTATAGGGCGTATCCTCCCCTCTGCAAAAAACTTGTTAGAAACAAAATATGGAATAGGGTGTATCTGCCTCTCTGCAACAAACTTGTTAGAAACAAAATATGGAATAGGGCGTATCCGCCCCTCTGCAACAAACTTGTTAGAAACAAAATATGGAATAGGGTGTATCCACCCCTCTGCAACAAACTTGTTAGAAATAGAATATGGAATAGGGTGTATCCACCCCTCTACAACAAACTTGTTAGAATCAGAATATGGAATAGGGCATATCCGCCCCTTTGCAGCCAAATAGAGGGCGCACTTGCACTTCTGCACTATATAAGAGGGCGTAGTTGCCCCTCTGCAGTGCACATGAGGGCATAGTCGCCCCTCTGTAGTGATTAAGAGGGCGTAGTTGCCCCTCTACAGTAACCAAGAGGGCGTAGTCGCCCCTCTGCAACCTGTACCTGCAAATAATCTCAACAACAACAAATGTAAAATAGAGGAACCCATTTGTGGATCCCACCAGGCGTGCAAAAAATGTGATCCTAAATGTTTATCTTATTCTAAAGATGCAAAACAACTATTATGCAATAAAGAAAAACACAAAAGACACCTCAAATATTAACCTAAGGAATTGTTGACAAAAAAAAATAGATGAAATAATGCAATTGCTTATACCTTCTCCATGTTGACGAATCCCTTGGTTGACCCTTGATGTTTAAAATCCTTGTGTGCTCCTTGGATGGCTAGATGCAAGATTGACAATATGACTAGATGCAAGTGCAAATGGCTAAAATGGCTTGGCTAAATGAGTCAAAATTCTTGTGAATTGAGTGCTCAAAATGATAGCATAAGGATACTAAAATGACTGAGTGTTCTAAATGCATTAGAAGAGGGGGTATTTATAGAGAAATTTGAATTCTCTAGAGAATTCAATGGTTGAGATTGAGCCACCAAGCTCAAAATGTAGGACTATGGTGAGTTGATGACTCATAAGCCCTCACATCTTAACATGTGAAATGTGAGATGGCCTAGGATAAGATGATATGGAAGTGAGGTGGAAGGGAGGTACATGATGTAAAGGAAGGAAAAGTACCTTGGGGGTTGAGAAGATTTCCTCAAAAAAGAATTTCTTGTCCCCAAGTGAGGATGAAAGTGACATTTGAGAAATTTTGGAATTCCTCAAAAATCTCTATGGGAAATGAAAAAGTGGTTGGAGAAATAAATGTGAATTAAAAATTCACATTTTTTAGATAATCTAGTGGATAATAGAGGGTCTCCAAAAAGGTGGGAGTTTGTCACATGTGGATGAGGTGACAAGTCAAATATTCTAGAAGTTGCATGGGGATAAGGTAAGCCTTGAAAAGATAAAATGTGAATTAAAAATTCGCATGGGGAGGGGAAACTAGGGTGAATAAATGTGAATTAAAAATTCACATGGGAAAGAGGGTCAATGCTAAGAAAGGTAAATGGAAAGGTTGACTAAAAAATGGTGCTAAATGTGGCTAATGACTTTGATTAAGGTTGTGCAAATGCCCGATTAAGATAATTAATGAGAGATTAGAAGCAAGTGGCAAATGTAGGAGGATGTGACATTAATCCCTAATTAAGAGGATGCACATCTTAATTATTAATTAATTAAATTAATCCAGATTAGAAAGGGATTATGGAGGACGTGACAAGGAGAGAGAAAAATGAAGAATTTTAAATTGATTTTATTCAAAAAGGTTAAATGACTAAATTAAATAAATTGATGTATTTATTTAATTTAGAGAGGGAAAAGATGTAAGGTAAAGCATTTAATTGTTAAATTAAATAATTTAAGGACTTTAGGCAGAAAGTGTAATATTAATTAAATACATTAATATTGATAGAATGTATGAATAAGGAGGTGAATTTTATCGTATGGGAGCTATCAAATTTAGATGTCTACAGAAACAAAAAAATCAAAAAAAGAGATTTGATGAAACAAAAAAATCAAAATAAAAAAGATTTCATGAAACAAAAAAATCAAAACAAAGAGATTTGAAGAAACAAAAAAATCAAATCAAAGAGATTTGTTGAAACAAAAAAATCAAAATCAAAGACAAAAAGAAATCAAATATAAATCACAAAGATTTGAAAATATTTATTATAAAATAAATAAATAAATCAAAGATTAAAAAAAAGTTAATTAAAGGATCAAATAATTAAATCAAAGACAAAAATAAATAAATTAAAAGATCAAATAAATAAATAAAAAAGATTTGATAAAAAAAAGAAATCAAAGATAAATCAATCAAAAAAGAAAATTAGAGATTTGATCACCAAGATTTCATTAAAATATCAAATAAATGAATCAAAGATAAAAATATAAATCAAAAGATCAAAGAGATTTAATCATAAAGAGAAATCAAAGATAAATCACAAAGATTTGAGAATCTTTACCATAGATAAATCAAAAGATGAAATAAATAGATCAAAGATAAAAGATAAATAAAAAATGATCACAAAGATTCAAATAAATTATAAAAGATCAAATAAATAAATAAATAACAAAAATAAATAAAAAGATTAAATAAATAAATAAATAAAAAGATTTAAGATAAATCAGAGATTTGATCACAAAGATAAATCAATCAAACAAAAAAAACAAAGATTTAAAATATAAATCAATAAGAAATACTAAATAAATAAAAAACTCACAAAGATTTGAATACATGAGGTTAAATTAGGGTTTTGGATAGGGTTTAATTACACATAGGGTTCAATTAGGATAAGATTTTGGACTAGGATTAGGGTCAGGGTTCAATTATAGTTACAATTCAATGGAGGTTTAGGTTTAAGGTTATGGTCCAAATAGGGTTACAATTTAATTGTGGTTATGATTCAATTAGGATTATAGTTAGGGTCAAGTATAGGGTTCAATTAGATTTACTATTAGGGTTAGGGTTAGGGTTACTATTAGGGTTGAATTAGGATTAAGATTAAATTAGGGTGAAGGTTATCGTTCAATTAGGGTTAGTGTTTAGTTAAGGTTATGAATGTGGTTTGGGTTAGTGTTCTATAATAAAGCTTGGGGTTAGGGTTATAGTTGGAGTTCAAATAGAGTTACAATAAAGGTTAAGTTTATGATTCAATTAGGGTTCAGATTAGGACTAGCATGCAATTAGGGTTTAAATATTAAGCTTGAATTAGAGTTAGTATTAGGGTTTGGGTGCAATTAGTGTTTATTTAAGGTTGAATTAGGGTTCCAACTAGGATTGAATTAGGCTTATGACTAGGGTTAAAAAGTGTTATTGAGGTTCAATTCCAGTTAGTGTTAGGGTTTAGGTGCAAATAGAGTTTAATTAAGGTTGAATTAAGGTTACAACTAGGATTCAATTAGGGTTATAACTAGGGTTATAAAGTGTTATTGTTCAATTAGAGTTTAACTATGGTAAGTGTTAGGATTCAATTATGGCTAGGGTTCAAATAGGGTTGGGATTGGTGTTAGGGTTAGGGTTCAATTAGGCTTAGAGTTAGGGTAAGGGTTAGGACTAGGATTAGTCTTAGGTTTAGGGTTCAATTAGGGGTGAGATTCTATTATAAAGCTTGGGGTTAGGGTAATAGTTGGGTTTCAAATAGGGTTATGATCAAGGTTAGGTGTAAGATTCAATTAGGCTTAAGATTCAATTAGAATTAAATTTAAGTTAGGATTATAGTTAGGGTTTAATTAGTGTAAGGTTATTGTTAGGGTTTGGATCCAATTAGGGTTAGGATTAAAATAGTGTTTAGAGTTAAGATTAGAGTTCAATTAGGGTTAGGGTTAAATTAGGGTTATATTTAATCATGGTTAGTGTACATTAGCATTCAATTAGGGTTAGGGGGAGGATTCTATGATAAAGCTTGGGGTTAGGGTTATAGTTAAGGTTCAAATAGGGTTACAATTAAAGTTAGGTTTAGTATTCAATTAAAGGGTTAGGAATAAGGATCAGTTAGGGTTAGGATCTAATTAGAGTTAGGGTTATAGTTATGGTTTAATTAGTGTAAGGGTTAATGTTAGGGTTAGGATTAAATTAGTGTTAAAAGTTAGGGTTAGAGTTCAATTAGGCTTAGGATTAGGGTCCAATTAAGGTTAGAATTTAATTAGGATTATGGTTAAAATCTAATTAGGGTTAGGACTATAGTTAGGGTTAGGGTTAGGGTATAATTATAGTTAGAGTCCAATTAGGTTTAGGTTTAGGGTTAGGGTTAGGGTATAATTATTGTTAGAATTTAATTAGGATTAGGATTAGAGTTCAATTAGGGTTAGAGTTAGGATTAGGTTTAGGGTACAATTAGGGTTACAATTCAATCTAGGTTCAATTAGGGTTAGGCATCAATTAGGGCTAAGATGAGGGTTCAATTAGTGTTATGATTTTATGAAAAAGTTTGGGGTTAGTGTTACAATTGGGGTTCAAATAGGCTTATAATCAAAGTTAGGTTTATTATTCAATTAAAGGATTAGGATTGGTGATCAATTAGGGTTAAGATTCAATTAGAGTTAGGGTTATAGTTAGGATTCAATCAACATAAGGGTTAGTGTTAGGGTTAGAATTCAATTAGGATTAGGGCTACGGTTAAGGTTAAATTAGGGTTAGAGTGATTAGGAATATTTTTAGAGTCTAATTATGGTTATTATTTAATTAGGGTTAGTGTTAGAGTTTAATAAGTGTTCATTTTGTGTTAGGGTTTACTAAGGATCGAGTTTATGATTAGGGTTCAATCAAAGTTAGGGTATAAGTAGGAAAATAATTCAATATTAGTGTTCAAATATAGTTAGGCATCACTTATAGTTAGGATTAGGATTGCAATTCATTTAGGGTTAGAGATAGGGTTAGGATTAGAGTTCAATTAGGGTTATGGTTAGGGTCAAGCATAAAGTTAAGGTTAGGGTTAATATTCAATTAGGATTAGGGTTAGGGTTCAATTAGGGTCAACAATCAATTACGATTATAGTTAGGGTCATGGTTTAATCAAGGTTAGGGTTCTATATCTAATTATAACATAAATCCTAATATTAACTTTAAATATAACCCTAACCCTAATCCTAATCCTAATCCTACTCCTCATCCTAATCCTAACCCCTAATTTATAACACTAACCCTAACCTTAACCCTAACACTAACCCCAATACTAACCCTAATTCTATCTCTAACCCTAACCCTAACCCTAACCCTATCCTTAATCCTAATATTATCTCTAATCCTAACCCTAACCCTAACCTCAACCCTACCCTAACCCTAAACCTAATAATTTTATCTTCCATGTCATGCTGTGAATGCTACTAGCATATATATATTAATTATTAATAATATATATAAAAATGGCAAGAGATATCCTTCTCGAGGCATCTATTGCACTTTTACGTGAGAAAATTTATTAAAAATAGACACCTCGAGAAGGATATCTCTTGGCGTTTTTATATATATTATTAATAAATAATATATATGCTAGTTAGATACTAGCATTATATCTTTAAAAAAATTATATAAACTCCATTTTGAGGCATCTATTACACTTATATATGTTAGAAATTGATTCAAAAATAGATACTAGCCTGTTGCATGTCAAAATTTGATTCAAAAAATAGACACCTCAAAAAAGATATCTCCTCACATATTTTATATAGATTTTGTAAAATATATATGCTAACAACTACAAGATTGGCATTTTCATTTAGAATTTGGAACATGGTAAAGAGAAATACATATTTATTTATGAATAAAAAAATGAATTCTACTCAGTCTCATGAAACTTAATTATCTGTTAAATCTTGAATCTTTGCATCTAATTCTATACAGATTTTGCAATCTATAATGTTAATGGCTTCTTATCAGTCTCCCCTAGTCTCATCAGTGCTTTCAATCTTCTTTTGAAACCTCACTGAAAGTATTCTACAATTTTAGTCACTCACAAGTAAGAAGAATGTAGTGCACAAGGCACTTTAACCCTTCATATAAGCTGTGCAGTGGAGAATTTTTTCTTGAATTTACGAGAAAGAGAATAAAACCCTCATTAGGACCTCACAGCATAATTAGCTTCACAATACAAAAACCCTCTCATTGGGGGAAAATATAATACAAAGAATCAAAACTTCGCTAGAATGCCCTACACACCATTTTTCAATTCAAAACTAGATAGGGTTTGTACAATGACAATAAGGGCTAATTATTCACAAACAAATTTTCCCAAAGAGGTTTTCATGCTTAAAGATCTATGCATACATCACAAAATTTATAGTCGTATACAAATTTAAACCAAACAAAGACAAGGCGGGAATAGATCTTATACAGTAAAAGAGTTAGCCCTCACACTTAGAAAAACTTAAAGGAAACAAAAAGCTTAACATGAAAATTACCTCTATTGTTTCGGGGCTCTCGTAGAAGATTTTGCTTGTCATTGATCATGTTTACACAAAAAAAATGTAAGGGCTTGTCACTAGAAACTGTGCATTTCAATGTTTTTCTTGTCCGAAAAGTAGTTACCTTGGGGAATGGAATTAATGGCGAATTCAGGCTACTGCGAATACAGGGGGAAAGACAGCTATGGCTCCGACCAACATATACTCAAAATGTTGGCGGTTAAATCAGTGCGGGCAGGAGACGATAAACGCCATCATCAACGATCTTATTGCAATCTATAGTCAACATTCGTTAAGAACACGTTCTCTAGTAGCTAAGCATTGCACATTTATATATTTAAGTCATTTTATTTACTGTCTGATTAAGAGGATTATATATATATCAAAGGTTTCAATAGCCTTGTAATGATTATTTCACATGCATATTTGTCGATCATTAGTTTTAACAAATGGTGGAGAAATGATTATGATTTTGTTTCAAATCTTGTACAATAAGGTATATTAACAAAATTTAATTTCATTAAATTGTTTAGTAATTTATTTTATACTTGTGTATTTCTTTGAATTTTATCACCTCATACTTCATTGAATTGGTAAGCTTGTTTTAACATATGTATGTTATTGTTGCACTTAAGGATAATGAAGGGGAAAAAAACTATCGATTGGTTCATCGTGTTGAGACAAAACATAAATTATTAGATCTTAAAGTAGATGATGATAACTATGAGTAGCTAATAGGTTCTATGGTTGTTGTTGGTACTTGGCTATGAAAGTATTTCGCAGGGAAAAGACTATTTTACGTGCATTTGAAAATTATGAAATGCATAAGAGAATTATGCACTACTCACATTTGATTGTGGCAAAAAATATATAATAAGTGTGATATCAAGAGAAATTTGTTAAAAAGAGTTGTAATATTCTATGAAAGAGTACAAAACAATTAAAAGATGCATATGGTAAAATGAAATAAATTTTAAATGATTTTTAAGTGTGTAAAATCCAACTCTTAATCTTTATTATTTTTTGAGTAAGTTATCTACTTTCATTCCCTTTATCCTTCTTGAGGCATCTATTGCTTTTATGTGAGTAATTGATTAAAAAATAAATGCCTTGTGAAGGATATCTCTTTGACGTTTTTATATATATTATTTATAAATTAATATATATATATATATGCTAGTAGTATTTGCAACATGACATGGAAGAAAAAATTATTAGGGTTAGAGATAGAATTAGGATTAGGTTGGGGTTAGTGTTAGTTTTAGGATTTAGGTGATGGTTAGGGTTAGGTTTGGAGATATAATTAGGATTAGGGTCGAGTTTAGCATTTGGATTAGGCTTGTGGTTAGTGTTAGTATTAGGATTAAGGTTAGGTTTATGTTTAGAGATACACTTAGGATTAGGGTTGGGGTTAGCATTAGGGTTAGGGTTAGTGTTAGGATTAGCATTAGGGTTAGGGTTAAAATTAGAGATATATGTAGGATCATGGATAGGGTTAATATTAGGGTTAGGGTTAGAGATAGAATTAGGGTTAGGGTTAGGATTAAGATTAGGAATAGGATTAGGGTTATGGTAAGGGTTAGAGATATAAATAGGGTTAAGATTATGATTAGGATTATGGTTAGGGTTAAAATTAGGGAGAGGTTTAGGATTAGAGATAGAATTAGGGATAAAATTAGGGTTAGGATTATGATTAGGGTTAAGATTAGGGTTAGGGTTAGGGTTAGAGAGAAATAGAGTTAGGTTTATGGTTAAGATTAGAGTTAGATTTGGGGATAAGGTTAGCATTAAGTTTAGGGTTAGGGTTAGGATTAGGATAGTTTGAGGATTATGGTAAGGGTTGCAATAAGGGATAAGGTTAGGGTTAGGGTTAGAATTTGGATTAATATTAGGGCTAGGTTTAGGATTTGAATCAGGGTTAGAGTTAGGGTTACAATTAGGGCTAATATTAGGGTTTGGATTATAATTAGAGATACATTAGGGTTAGTGTTAGGGTTAGGTTTAGGATTAAGATTAGGTTTATAGTTAGATATGGAATTATTGTTAGGTTTAAGGTTAGGATTATGGTTAGGGTTAAGCTTAAGGTAAGGTTAAGGGCTAGGATTAGGATTAGGAATATGGTTAGGGTTAGGGTTATATAGAAGGCTAATATTAGGATTTGTGTTATAAATAAATATAAAACCCTAACCATAACTATGATCGTAATTGATCCTTGACTCTAATTGAACCCTAACCATAATCCTAATTGAATACTAACCCTAATCTTAACTCTAACACTAACCCTAACCATAACCCTAATTGAACTCTAATCCTAACCCTATATCTAACCCTAATTGAATTGTAATCCTAATCCTAACTATAGGTGATGCCTAACTATATTTGAACACTAATATATCCTAAACCTATTTGAATTATTTCCCTAATTATACCCTAACTCTAATTGAACCTTGATTGAACCCTAACCATAAACTTGATCCTTATTAAACCCTAACACAAAATGAACACTTATTGAACTCTAACCCTAACTCTAATTGAACACTTACTATAATTGGACTCTAAAAATGTTCCTAATTAAACTCTAACCCTAATTCAACCTTAACCTTAGCCTTAATCCTAATTGAATTCTAACCCTAACTTTGAACACTATCTTAATCCTAACCCTAACACTAACCCTTATACTAATTGAATCCTAACTATAACCCTAACTCTAATTGATCCCCAATCCTAACCCTTTAATTGAATACTAAACCTAACTCTGATTATAACCCTATTTGAACCCCAATTGTAATTATCGTAAAATCATAACACTAGTTGAATCCTTAGCGTAGCCCTAATTGAATGCTAATTTATAGGAACCCTAATTAAATCCTAACCTTGTTTGTGCCCTAACCCTAATTGAACCTAGATTGAATTGTAATCCTAATTGTACCCTAATTGAAGCCTAATCCTAAACCTAATTGTAACTCTAATCCTAATCCTAACTTAAATTGATGGTTCACCTGATCTATTTAGGATCTAGGACTAATTGCTTTTACAGAATGCGTAACGTAAAAGATCAATTATTACAACGATTAACATAAATGATTACATAATTAAATGCTCAAATGAATAAATGAACATAACATAAAATAAATAAATGCCAAGATAATGGACTGAGAAAGAAAAGAGAGAAGAAATAGAGAGACGAAACCACAATTGATAACGGAGTTCGTCCCTAAGGACTACGTCTCCGGGTCCCTCTCCAATGGAGGACCGATCCGATTAGCTCCAAAAATAGTTACAATTGAGGCACATCATCCCCTTCAAGCACATCAAAAGCACAGCATCACTTCGATATACAGGAACAATACAATTCATCTCTCGAGCATTCTCTCGTTCTCCACCTGGACTTGGGAAATTCAATCTTTACCCCTCTTTTTATACATAAAACTTGCCTAATTAGGCCTAACAACCAAATTAAATGTATAACCCCCTTACCAACTCGTACCATATCTCATTTGTCTTCTTTTAGCTTCTGGTTTGATTTATGGTTCGGTTGTTATACTTGTTTATGGCTTATTAAGCCATTTTGATATATGTATTCGGCATAGACACTTGTCAAAAACAACCGACCTCCTTATACGCATGTGGATTGATCGGTGGTTCAACGGTGCATAAGTTTTTTGTTGGCCGCGGGGTTGGCGGTTCCAATCCCGCCGGCCTCGCTTTTCAACCTTACCCGACATTTTCAAACGACAAAACCAAACGGTTAAGAGTGTATATTTGGTGCAACGGATACCGGCCGTTTCGGGGCTAAGTTGGTCGCGGGTTCGAGCCAACCCACTATTTTGTCTAAACAAACAAACCAAACACTCCGCGGATGAGCAGAAGACTGTCACAATGCCACGTGTCAAAACCTTATTCGCCAGAATGCGCTGACGCATATGTTCCGTACGCTGACTGTGCCGCCGACGTGTCGCTGACCAGCCATCCACGTGTCGAGCCCTGATTCGCCGGAGTGCTGACTCGAATGATGACTGGACTGCCACGTGGGATGCTGACTGTGTTGCCATACTGTACGGCAGGGACACGTGTCACATGCTGATTGGATCCGTACGATGGCCCACCTACCACGTGTCTCGGCCGAATTGTTCATATAGAATCCGTATGGTACGGACGATCTGCTGATGTCATCCTCCGTACAGTCAGCTCAAAAGTCAACTTGAAACTTTGACTGCTTGTAACTCGGGCATACGACGTCGGATTTTGACGAAACGAACGCCGTCGGAATCGTCTCGACGAGCTCTTTGCGATGATGTTGGTTCCATCAATTTCTGAGATCATTATTTTTTCCACCTTTTGGACGCCCCTGAAACCAATTTGACTGAAAGTTTGACTGGCCGTAACTTGCACAAACGGAGTCCGTTTCGACCCGTTCAAGTTGCGTTGGAATCAGGACGTCATTCTCTTTCTGATGAAGCTAAAATCTAGAGTATTGGGAACACTTCAATTTCCACTAAAAAATTGTCCCCCGGATCATAACCTATATTTGAACACTAATGTAACCTAATCCTAATTAAAGTCTAACCATAATTATACCCTAACCCTAACCCAACCCTAAACTAATTGGACTCTATCCCTAATTATACCCTAAACCTAGCCCTAACTATAGTCCTAACCCTAATTAAACTCTAACCATAATCCTAATTAAATTCTAACCTTAATTGGATCTTAACCCTAAGCCTAACTGAACTCTAACCCTAACTTTTAACACTAATTTAATCCCAACCCTAACATTAACCCTTACACTAATTAAACCATAACTATAACCCTAACTCTAATTTGATCCTAACCCTAATTGATCCCCATTCCTAACCCTTTAATTGAATACTAAACCTAACTTTGATTGTAACCCTATTTGAACCCTAACTATAACCTTAACCCCAAGCTTTATCATAGAACCCTCACCTTAACCCTAATTGAACACTAATGTATATAGTAGCCCTAATTAAATCTTAATAATAGTTGTACCTTAACCTTGTTTGAACCCTAACCATAAACCTAACCCTTAGTAAACCCTAATCAAATAGATCCATAATTAAATCCTAATACTAACCCTAATTGAACACTATCCATAATTAGACTAACCATAATAAGAATTAAAATCTAACCCTAATTTAACCCAAACCCTAATTGGACTTTAACCCTAACACTAACCTTACACTAATTGAACCCTAACTATAATCTTAAATTTAATTCTAGTTGAATCCTAACCCTAATTAAATCTTACACCTAACCTTCATCATAACCCTATCTAAAACCCAACTATAACTCTAACCCCAAGCTTTTAATAGAATCCTACCCTTAATTGAATCCTAAACCTAAGACTAATCCCAATCCTAACCCTTACCCCAACTCTAAGCCTAATTGAACCCTAACCCTAGCATTAATCCTAACCCTATTTGAACCCTAACCTTAATTGAACCCTAATTGTAATTGAATCCTAACACTTGCCATAAATAAACTCTAAATGAACAATAACACTTTATAACTTAGTTATATAAGCCTAATTGAATCCTAGTTGTAACCGAAACCCTAATATTAACTCTAATTGAACCTTAATAACACTTACCATAGTTAAACTATAATTGAACTATAACACTTTTTAACCCTAGTCATAACACTAATTGAATCCTGGTTGTAACCCTAATTCAACCTTAATTAAACTCTAGTTGCACTCAGACCCTAAAACTAACTCTAATTGATCTTTTAATTTATTTATTTGATCTTTTTAAATTTATTTGAATCTTTGTGATCATTTTTTAATTTATCTTTTATCTTTGATTTATTTATTTCATCTTTTAATTTATCTATGGTTATTTGATTCTCAAATCTTTGTGATTTATCTTTGATTTCTCTTTACAATTAAATCTCTTTGATTTATTTCTTTGATCTTTTAATTTATTTATTTATTTATCTTTCATTCATGTATTTGATAATTTAATCAAATTTTTGTGATCAAATCTCTAATTTTCCTTTTATTTGATTTGTTTTGTGATCAAATCTTTTATTTGTTTGATTTTTTGATTTATCTTTTATTTATTTGATCTTTTAGTTTATCTATGGTAATATATATATTTAAATCATTATGATTTATCTTTGATTTCTCTTTTTTATCAAATCTTATTTATTTATTTATTTTATTTTTATCAATTCATTTATTTTATTTATTTATTCCATCTTTTAATTTATTTCTTATCTTTGATTTATTTATTTGATCTTTTAATTTATTTATTTTTGTCTTTGATTTAATTATTTGATCTTTTAATTATTATTTTTAAAAATTTTAATTTATTTATTTGATTTTTAATTTATTTATAATAAATATTTTCAAATCCTTTTAATTTATTATTGATTTTTTTTTTTATCAAATCTCTTTGATTTTGATTTTTTTGTTTCAATAAATCTCTTTGATTTGATTTTTTTGTTTCATCAAATCTCTTTGTTTTGATTTTTGTTGTTTCATGAAATCTTTTTTATTTTGATTTTTTTGTTTCATCAAAATCTCTTTGATTTTTTTTGTTAGTTCAAATGTCTTTGATTTTGATATTTTCATTTGATCAAATCTCTTTGATTTTGATATTTTTATTTGAACAAATCTCTTTGATTTTTTTATTTTTTTTAATCAAATCTCTTTGATTCTGATTTTTTTGTTTGATCAAATCTCTTTACTTTTGATATTTCTATTTAATCAAGTCTATTGTAACTGTCTTGACTCTTGAGCGAAGCTAATGAAGAAAGTCCTTGTTCTACAGGCTGCCAACTGTATCAGCCAGGCCCTTCTTCATTAGTTGAATTGATTGATATTCACATATTTTAATAGATAGACACCTCAAAAAAACATCTCACATATTTTATATAGATTTTTTAAAATATATATGCTAACATCTACAGGATTGACATTTTCGTTTACAATTTGAAACATAGTAAAGAGAAATACATATTTATTTGTGAATAAAAAAAATGAATTCCTATCAGTCTCATGCAACTTCATTATCTGTTAAATCTTGAATCTTTGCATCTAATTCTGTACAGATTTTGCAATCTATAATGTTAACGGCTTCTTATCAGTCTCCCCTAGTCTCATCAGCACTTTCAATCTTTTTCTGAAACCTCACTGAAAGTATTCTACAATTTTAGTCACTCACAAGTAAGAAGAATGTAGTGCACAAAGCACTTTAACCCTCCATATAAGCTGTGGAGTGGAGAATTTTTCCTTGAATTTACGAGAAAGAGAATAAAACCCTCATTAGGACCTCACAGCATAATTAGCTTCACAATACAAAAGCCCTCTCTCATCGGGAAAAAATATAATACAGAGAATAAAAACTTGGCTAGAATGCCCTGCACACTATTTTTCAGTTCAAACCTAGCTAGGGTTTGTACAATGAGAATAAGGGCAAATTTTTCAGAAACAAGTTTTCCCGAAGAGGTTTTCATGCTTAAAGATCTGTACATACATCGCAAAATTTACAGCCGTGCACAAATTTAAACCAAACAAAGACGAGGCAGGAACGGATCTTATACAGTAAAAAAGTTAACCCTCGCACTTAGAAAAACTTTAAAAAGGAAACAAAAAGCTTAACGCGAAGATTACCTCTATTCTTCCGGGGCTCTCGTAGAAGATTTTGCTTGTCATCGATCATGTTTGCTCAGAAAAATGTAAGGGCTTGTCACTACAAACTATGCATTTCAATGTTTTTCTTGTCCGAGCAGTTACATCGGGGAATGGAATTAATGACGAATTCAGGATACTGCGAATACAGGGGTAAAGACAGCTATGGCTCCGGCCAATATACACTCAAACTGTTTGCGGTTAAATCAGAGAGGGCAGGAGAGGGTAAACGCCATCATCAGCGATCTTATTGCAATCTGTAGACGACATTATTTAAGAACACTTACAGCTCTCTGGTAGAGAGGCATTGTACATTTATATATTTAGGTCATTTTATTTACTGTCTGATTAAGAGGATTATATATATTTCATTAGGTTTCAATAGACTTGTAATGAGTATTTCACATTTGTTGGAGGAATAATTATGATTGTGTTTCAAATCTTGGACAATAAGGTACATTAATGAAATTGTGATTTATATTATATATGTGTATTTTTTTTAATTCTATCAGTTCATACTTCATTGAATTAGTAAGTTTTTTTTTTATATATGTATGTTATTGTTGCACTTAAGGATAATGAAGGGGAAACAAACTATTGATTAGCTCATCGTGTTGAGACAAAACATAAATTATTAGATCTTAAAGTTGATGATAATAATTATGAATATCTAACAAGTTCTATGATTGATGTTGGTACTTGACTATGAAAATATTTGACAAGGAAAAGAATGTTTTATTTGCATTTGAAAATTATGAAATGCACAAGAGAATTATGCATTACTCACATTTGGTTGTGGCAACAAATGTACAATAAGTGTGATATCAAGATAAATTTGTTAGAAAAGAGTTGTAGACATATTCTATGAAAGAGTACAAAACAATTAAAGGATGCAAATGGTAAAATGAAATAAATTTTAAATGATTTTTAAGTGTGTAAAATCCAACTCTTAATCTTTATTTTTTGACTAATTATCTACTTTCATTCCTTTTTTCAATCTACTACTACTAATGTATCTCAATGTAGGTAGAAATAAGAGATTTTGAAGTATATATACTTGTATAATTTAGTTTAAAATCAATCTAATATGGGGCAACATGAGCTTCCACCTTTATGTGATTGTCTCTATGATAGAGAATACATTTAATCTCAAAGATAAGAGAAGATCATTCCCCTATTAATTCATTTAGTTTGATGCCCTTAGCAAATTAGTAACTAATTGCATGTCTCCTTAAACCATTCCATAACTATGTTCTTCAAATTAGTTAATTGATTTAGTTTAATAAGTTAAATGAGATTTTGTTGGGTATGTTTAAGTTTTATTGAATAGTCAATTCATTTTTTTTTTCCCTTTAGCAAATTTTAATAATTAATTGCATGTCTCCTTATCCCATAACTACATTCTACAAATTAGGTGATCAATTTACTTTAATAAGTTTAAGATTTCATTTAATAAGTCTAGGATCAAGTAAATATTGTTAATTGATTTAGTATCATCCCTTAACAAAATAATAATTTATTTGCATGTCCCCTTAAGCCATCCCCTAACTATATTTTGTAAATTAGGTGATTGATTTAGTTTAATTTGTAAGTCAATGAAATTTGTAGGTTAATCAATTGTAGGTCATTCAGGATAATAGTTTGTAGGTTAGTAAATTGTAGCTTCACTTTGAACTTGTACTTGGTTAAATTTGTAGGTTAATGATTTATAGGTTAGAGCATTATAGGTTAGTAAATACTAGGTTCACTTAGGGATTGTACATGTTAGTTAAATTTGTAGGTTAGAGCATTGTAGGTTAGGTATTAAAGTAAGTAAATACTAGATTCCCTTAAAAATTATACTTATTTTTTACTAGATACGCGCTTTTGACTTGAAGCTATAAACTAAAGGAGGGTTTAAAAGGGCCCCAAAACCTTGTACAATAAGATCAAGCAACAACCACATCAAGCTAAAACACACATACAAGAACTAGTGGTAAAAAGAGACAAGAGATAACAACAAAACTAACATAAGAACCAGAGAGGCCCAAAAAAAAAGGATAGCCTCAACAAAATAATAGCCTTGATAGGATCATGGAGGCTTAAATTGAAACCTTACCAAAGAATTATAAAGGAGATTCCAAGACTCATCCTTAAGGCCAACCTATCTTTCTTCTAGGAGGATCCAAATGACGAGAGAATAATGTAGGAAAAATGAGAGATGAAAGGTATGTCCAATAACCTATCTATCAATACAATCCCAACCTGTGAGGAAGGATGGAAGAATCTCATATCAACTAATAATATGTCACTAACTAATAAAAATTTGTATCCTAAAATTAAATTAAATCATGAAGAGGTAAAATCCCTAACCAAGATTCATCCCCCATGTTTTTAAAGACAATAATAGTTTCTAGTAAGGATATATCTAGTGAGTTATTCTAAATTGAAGAAGTGAAAGTAAAAGTGTTTGTTGTTGAATACAAAGAAATAGTGAGAAGATATTTCTTTGTGATAGAAATATCTAGAGATAAATGAAGGGAAGGAAACTAGTGAATCAAAAGAGAATTGAGAAGCATGATAGGAAATCCAAGGACTTTAAGAACAAGGATTAAGGATCAAAGAGAATAGAACAAACATAGAAGGTTGAGTGTAGGGAAAACCTTAGTAAATAATAATAATTAGAGGGACCTAAAATAATGAGTCATAATCACTTTTAACTTCCTATTTTTTAGAAAGATACTAAAGAAGAATTAGAATATATTTTTTTCTTGGAGTTTGCATGGAAAAGGAATGGACTAAGAGACAACCAAACTAAATTTGATGACATTCGAACATTGAGGGATGAAGCCCTTAAATGGCTATTAAAAATAATCAATGGATACTAAATAAGGATTTTATTAAATAATTTTTAGTTTATATATTCAAAAAGTGTAAGCAAGATGATGGAGATGTAGAAAAAGAGGGAATCAATAAGGGAATTTGATCAATGACTTAAACAAGTTGTTAGGAAGTTGGAGGATACATTAAATCTAAGAAATAAAGGGTGGAATGGTTTGTGTTAGGATTGTTTCCTACACTTAGAGAATCATTGGATGGGAGATTATTTGAAACATATGTAGAGGTGGTAGAGAAGTTAAATATTAAGTAAGAAATTTTGGTCTAACAGGAGAGAATAATCGAGGCATGAGATATGATAGAAGAAATAATTTAAGAATAATGTACCATCAAACCATGGTAAAAAAAAAAAATTCCCATGTACAAAATGAAGAGGTACTTTTGAGAATAGTAAATTTAACTCTCAATGAACCATTAATATCAAAAATAACCTCTATACTAATAATAGATGACATATTTGAATTGTAACTCCTCCATAATGGACCACATCCGAAGGTGGCCATCCAAAACCATCACCAACTCATATTGGACCCATCAATAACACTCAAGATAATCCACTACTCAATTCTCACACCCAAGTTGAGAGATTTGATAAAAATAGCTTTGTAATTGTCGCTACCAAATCCACCTCCAAGAATGCATGTGACAACTAATATCAAGATTTTGAGAGAATCTAAATTGAGTAAGAGATTTTTCTAGATTTGAATGTCTTGTTTTGATGCAAAAAAATAAGACACAGTCAAATCCAGAAAAATTTCTTACTCATTGTTATGGATTGTGGAAATCTAATGTCTTAGAATCTAAATTATAAATTAATTTCCAGTTACACCCTATGTGTCCAAGGACACATTCCAAGAGTGTTGGATATACATGAGTAATACATAGGATTGCAAGGTAAATGACACCTTAATTAGGTAACACTCCCTGCTAATAAAGAATTGTTCTAAATTTTCTTCCCGATTCTATCAACTAATACTACAAGTTCTAATTGATATTTTATTTTTGGATTAATAAATATGTTATTTTTTAATGGCATTATAATTTTTTCTTAAATTTGTTGGGATTAGGGTGTCTCAACCTCAGATTCCTAACATTTAATTATTATTTGATGTATTTATTTATAATGTTAATTATGCCTACCAAATATGTAGTCACTTTGTGGGACCCATCGATGATGTGGCATCCTACATGGAAAGTGACATGTAAATGTTGTAAGCTACATTTGTGGAGGTAGGCATCCACTTTGGAGGACCTATATTCTTAGCTAGATTGGTGGAATTTTTCATAAGTTGTTATTTCATGCACTATGACAAACTATGACACTTGCTATGACAATCTATGACAGATATGATAAACTGCTATGACAATATATGATAGTTGTAAGATTCATGTATGATAGATTCCAATTCACACTATGACAGTCAGGATATAATTATGGGCGTGATTAAATTTGCATGTGTCAACTGCATGTGTATTGGTGTCTTGCATGTCAAGTGGAGGCTAATTTTATGGAGGCAGGTGTTGATTTTGGAAGATTTCCTAATTAATGAGTCTTGACTATGACAACATGTCATAATAGACTCATGTTCACACCTTGGGCATGAGAACTAATTTTAGCAAGTTTTTTGTGCCTTGCTTCATGTTGCAACATTATAAATACTTGTAGTCTTAGTACATTTTATGAATGACAAGTTGAAGTTTGCTTATATGTCGTTATGCTACCAGAATTTATCCACATTCTTGTTGTAGTGTGAAGACTCCTAAGCATTGCTCTAAGACTGTATTCTAATTGTTCTTAGTTGCTGATAATACATTTGAGTTGTGTGATTTAGAGTGTGGGTTTTTCCCAAAAGGGTTTTCCCACATAAACATTGTGTTATGGTTTGCATTGTCTTTGTGTTTTGAATGTTTTGAATGTGCATATGTAGATACCTACATAGTATTATAAGGTGTTAATAAGAATATTTTGGTAACTCTCCCCTACTTAGATTAGTGTAGGAAGTTGCTTCCGCTCACCCGACTTCCTTTCAAAATTCGCTTAAAGAGAAACTATTTTTTAATTTTATTTGGGTATTTATTATAAGAAGTTTTCTCAATTTCATTAGTTGTGAACTTGTAAAAATAAAGAAAAAGACAATAAAAATTTGATTTCTAAGATTGATTTTATGAATGTCCACATAAATTATAGGCTAAATGATTTATGAGTGGTATCATTAATATAAAAAATAAATCATAAATATCTTCATAACTCCATAAAATGTATCTCTAAAACCCACTAAAGTGACACCAATTTGTAAATTAACATAGATGGGAATTCTTTACATGGATCACATCATAAACATAAAAAACTAAAACATAAATGTCTTAAGAACTCCATAAAATTTATTTCCAAAACCCACTAAAGTGACACCAAAAATGTGAATCAACATTAGTGAGAAAAAAATATTAACAAAAATTACATGAATAGATTTCAAAACGTAAAGTTCAAACAACATAAAATCGATGAATTTACAAATAAAAATATTTAATATTTGTGCTTTGAGACCTAATATATGTAAAGTTCATAAACTTTACACTCTTACTATCATAACTAATTAATTATGAGAGAAAATAAGTCACTTAGTGAACCTTTGAAATGTAAAATGCAACTATATATATCTTCATCTCAGAGAAATAGTACCTTGCACACTCTAGACCTATATGTGTTAGTAAATGCTACATTTCATATTCTCAATTATTTACTTTGAATTTGCATGGTTTAAAATTTTCAATGATTTCAATTTAATTAATGGCTAACATCTATATTATTTTTATAACATGCTTGCATTCTATGTCTATGGGAAATGTTAAAATATACGTGCAATCTATATTCAATTAAATATGCATAAATTTCTTATGGTTATGTAAGGTCTTAACTAATGCTACCTAGATCCATAAATCATAAACTTCCAAGCATATATATTCAACTACACAAAAGACCATGATGATACAAGAAAATTGAAAAGAATTTTCTCCAAAAGCTAGTAAGAAATCCTTCCCACGAAAAGATCAAACAACTTTATTGTCCACTCCCATTTATTGTCCATATACATCATTTCAATTTCCATAGTTATGCCAAGTAACTAATACAAAATAAAAGGCATCAAATAGTCAAAGTTCATAATCAATCAACATGTATATGATCATAATTTTATATAAAAACATAGAATTAATGAATTTACACACGCAAACTATCTAATATTTGTTCTCCTAAACCCAACATACATAATTCAAGATTTTGTACAAATTCTTACTATTCATAACTAATTAATTATGAGGAAAAATAACTCAACTAGTGAACTTTTAAAGTGAAAAATATAAATACATATTGTGTTCATTTATAACAATATTACCAAGTGGGCCTCAAGGACAACTATAATAAGCATAGTTTCCTTTGTGAGTATGACCAAGTGGGCTTCAAGGACAACTAATAATAAGTGCAGTTTCCTTTGGGTTCTAATTATCAATATGTATGTTATGATGGTAATAGGATTAAATTGTCATGATAAAAAAGTGGAAGCCAAAGTCACAAGGTAGTAAATAATGGTTAGAAACTAAAAAATTGAGCATTACCCTATGATTGAAATATTTCCACCCAATATGGCCTACATTAATCCCAAAACATGCTCCAACAATTTCAAGCAAAGGATTAGGACTGCTAGCACAAGGGTGTTAATAATCCAACCCAAAAATAATGCTAAAAGGACAAATCTAATAAAAATATAATAGATCGGCTATACCTGAGGATTTCTCCTATCTTGAGCATGATTTTCCACTTAATGCTCCATCCTTCACCTTTTTTCCTATCTTGAAGTTCTTTGATGGAAAACCCCACCTCACCCCAGAAGACCATTTTGCCTCTATTGCCTAAATTACTCTATAGTGGTAACCTTATTCAATGTCACCAACTTTAATCTCAATAGACCATGGGTGGAGAACGAGTGAGAACAAAGCCAAAATCATGTGAAGAATTTTGAAATGACACTTTTCTCTGGCATTTTTGTGTGGAAGAAGGGTTAGTGTCGCTTATGGAGTGTTTGAGTGACCATGACAAAAAATTGAATCCAATTTGCTAGTGCATGGATCAAAAGACATGCCAACATGGGAGGGATATCCTTTGAAGTTAATGAAGAGGTTATAGCACAAGCCATATAGGCTTGTCATGTAATGGGAAGGAGCTAAAGAAGCATAGGAACTTGTGTAAGACATGGAGAATATATATTTGTTTTTCAAAGAAGGTGAAAACCTTGTTAAGCTATATGTGGGCTATGACTGTGAAAAACTCCTCAAACCATGGGATAATTTATTCTTGGCTCTAATGAAATATATCACTCTTGAGGGTCATTTTAAATGCTACTACTATCACCTCCCTCTTCTAAATTATTTTAGGAACATGGTGTTGATTATCTTTCCCTTTTATCTATTGTCCTCACTTGAACTATCTATGAAAGAGGCCATTGATATGTCTACAAAATATCCTAAACATACAATCAATTCCACTCCACTTGGAGCTCATCCTTAGATTTTACCATTCCCATCTTGCTCTATTTCCTCCCAAGCTGATTAAGGTTTACCTGGTTGAAGAACCCTTTGTGGTTCCTTCTCATTTTGGAAGCCCACCAAACCCTCATAATAATGAAGTTGTCAAACCTCCTCCAAAAGGAAATTTGACTCTACCTGTTAAACATACTACTCTTGTACCAAATTCAAATTCCCCAATTATGTAACCTAAACCTTCTAAAACCCAAAAATTATTGAGACAAAAAATTGTTGTTGGGTTGTGTGAGCTCAAACACCCCCCCACCAAAAGGCCTGGCAAAAGACCTAATACAATTATGAAAGTCACCCACCAAAAATAAAAATAAAACCAATTTAAAATTCTATGTGGAAGAAGCCACTTCTAATGAGGAGGAGATTGAAGATAACAATTAAAACATGAACAAAGAAGAGAGTAAAAGAGAACTCGACCCGACTACTAATGTTGACTACACTAACCCAAGTATGCAGAGATCCCATAGGTTTGTTGGAAAACAAGCCCCTGACATAACTATGGATGAGATTGTCAATTAATGAATCTGAATAGGTTAAGAAGGAAGATGAAGGAAAATGATAGCAGAAATAATGATGATGATGTGAAGGAAGTTGAAAAGGATGTTGATGGTCTAAGCCTATTTTGTGAATTCAATGTAATGCTTTAAGAACTGAAGGAAACCACCCC
This sequence comes from Sequoia sempervirens, assembly GCA_007258455.2. NCBI lineage: Eukaryota > Viridiplantae > Streptophyta > Pinopsida > Cupressales > Cupressaceae > Sequoia > Sequoia sempervirens. Next base: position 226,639 of record VDFB02336953.1, on the reverse strand, counting down.
CACTAAAGAACATAATGATGAAAAATGCCTCAATTATGAGAAGACTTCCAAGGACTTCATGACATTATTGATCGAATAGGGTTGAAAACTTGGAGAGGAAACTTAATGGTCTCTCTTGTTTCACTATAAAATTCATACATCACTCTACTGTAACTCTTGGTTTTGTCCTACAAGAGGAGATAAAAAAGAATGAGAAGAAAAGTAATCCTAGTTCTATCCAATAGAATTAGGATGTCTTTAAGTTCCTCATGAGGATTGAGAAAATCTTCCCAAGTAGGGTGGTTTTCTTGTTGTTAGTTCTTATTTTTGAAATATACTCTTTTGTGATTTTGTTGTAAGTTTGTTGTCACTGATTTGTTATGGTATGTGACCCTAGTTTCCTTTTTGCTTTTAACTCTATACCATTGGGGAATTTTATGTTTGGGTACAATGCCTCATAAATGCTACTTATTTTATCAAAAACAATATTACCTTGTACAATCTATTGTCTTCATCTTATAAAAATATTACCTAGCAAACTCTAGACCTATATGTGTTGTGTAATGCAAAATTTTGTAATCTCAATTTACTTTGAACTTTCAAGGTTGGAAAAATTTGATGATGTCAAATCAAAGAGTGGTTGAAATTTGACATCCATGTTATTTTTCAGCTCCCTATAAAATATTCATAAAAATTATGTTCAAAACATGTCATTTGAATCTATATATTTCACCATCATCATGAAATGAGAGGTCCAAGTTTGAAGACAAGTTTATTACATTGTTAAGAAGAAACAATCTATAATTTTATCACTAATATGATAATTCAACCATCTCATCCAAAATAATACATTCCCCTTCGAATTTGACAAAATATTTTAGATTTGAGTATAAAGATTACCGCAACACCTGAATTTAATATTAGGCAACACCATAAAGTGAAAATAAACCACCTAAAAACACACTAGGATTCTAAAAATCCTAACCATTTACATGGACTAGAAATATTATTTCCACAACAACATTTCTTACAAAATAAAAATAACATTTGAAGATTCCATCATTTAATACAAAGGCCTTTGAATTGATGAAGATTAATTTAAATAACATCTACTTTGAACAATAGCATTTTTAGAGATGTGAAGCTTAAGGAAGAGGTTGTTTTCTTTAAAATTTGAAGGTCTATCAAAGATAATTTTAAAGACAGGTTTTTGGATACATCTATAGATGGAAAAAAGATAAACTTGCAAGATTATGATTCAATGGTGGTGGTCATTTGGAACATGGTTTCTTAAATTTCCATTCCTCTCAAGTCTCTAAAGAAGCCTAGAGAAAGTGTTGAGTGGAGAAGACCACCTCAAGGGTGGATTAAAATTAATTTTGATGGGGCAGCTAAGGTAAATCCTAGACCTGTTGGTTGTGGGGGGGTGTTGAGAGATGAAGAGGGTAGACTTTTATCAGCGATGGCACTCCCATTGGGAACCCAAATCAATCACAAAGCTAAGGTCGAAGCAACATTTACTATGATTAAAATAGAATTTGATAAATCCTATAGAAAGGTCTAGATCAAGGGGGACTCTCTTAACATCATTAGGTGCCTGCAAAATCAATGAAAACCTAGTTGGACCATCAAAGCATCCATCCATGATTCTATTGCAATGATCTTCACGTTTGAAGATGTTAAATTTTCTCGTATATTTAGGGAGGGGAATTCGTTGGAAAAAAAATTCACCAACAAGGGAGTCAAATTAATAAATACCAAGATATGGGATGAGTATAACTTAGTACCTGTTGAAGTCTTAGACTTGCTGATTAATGATATCAAGCATAGATTTTGAGGAGAGATGGGATGGGTGTTTATTGAGTACCCATTACATTACTCATTTTATGGGAATTTTTTAGCCCATTTCTATTTACTCTAATTTGATAGAGAGAAGAATCTTGAACTTAAAGTCTAACAAACACATTGTGAAAATGGGAGGTGATCACAGTAGATTAGTGCTGCTCTCTTGTGATGGCTTGAGAAATAAGCACAATGTGTGGAGAATTTTAGAAGAATGGGGCCTTGCCCCCTTTATGGAGTGGCTTCATGGTTTTGACCATGAAGCTTTGAATATTTTTGTGAGAGGCTAGAGAAATAGGACTCTCACAGTGAATGGTGCAAAATTTTCAATCATAGAGGAGTGTATTGCCCAAATTTTTGGTTTGTAACCACATGGTCAAAAAAAATTCAAGGACAGGAAAGGGAATGAGGATGCTTTGAATCATTTTTTTAAAGGAGATGAAAGAGAGTTGGTAAAGCTCTTTTCATGGGGTTATGATAGATTATCTATCAAACCCATATGGGCTGAAATTGTTGAAGTGATAATACGACATATCACCTATGATGGGAGGTTTACTGCTATTCTTGGTGTGCACTTTAATTTTCTCATTCACTTTAGGCATAAGCTCTTGGATTATTTTCCCTTCTATTTGCTAGCCTCTCTAGAATCCTTCGTGAAAACTCATATGAAAAACCCTAGGCCTCCTATCTTACATAAGTGTTAGGAATTGTAGGCAAGAACTACCAATTAAATACAAATAATAGAAATAAACAGAGGAATTAAAACACAAAAAACAACAAGACAACAACAACATTTTTAACGTTGTACACCCAATCTCATGCTACATGCAAAAACTAGAGTCCTTTTATTATCAATTTCCAACAAATATAATGTACATTAAACTTATAGCAATAGCTGCAACTTGTAACAATCATTAAACCATAATATCCACTACTTTGTTCACCTACGCATAGTGCTATGTGCACCTAGCACTTAACCTGCATTTTCACAGCCTGTCATAATTTATGACCTACAACTAAATCCTCCTATTTTACATGCCCTGCAGCAACAAAATTAAATCCCATGTGATTGTTTGCATTCCCACACATGCACTACAAACTATCCAATTTGTGGTTGTTGGAATTCTCCAATGTGCAACAATAACTATTCATTTTTGGGTGGTTTTACAACTATTATAACTGTATTTTAAAATACAAACAAATAATACATTGATTATTAAAATATGAGTCAATTTTTTCTTTGAGGGCACTACCCCTAAGCCCCCAGGCTCCCACTAGGGAGGATAATACCCCCCAAAACCCATAAGAGGGGATCCACCCCCTTGTATTCCCCCATTGATTGATTTGGGTGGATAACATGCTAAAAAAAGAGAGGAAAATTTAAGCTTTGAATTTGATCAGGCTCCATATAACAACAATCTCCCACTCAGAGACAAAATCAAACTTCACACCATATCATCTCCCACTTGGAGACTGATCATAACACTAGCACCCCTGCATCTACTACTAGAAATCAACACCTTGGACTCTACTATTTAGATTTTATTGTTTTCAACTTTGAAGGCCAACCAAAGCTGAAAAGGAGCTCAACTTCTCCCTTGTCATTGCCTTCGTAAACATATCCATTGCATTGTCATCTACATGTATCTTTTCCAACCTTAACTGTCCATCCTCCAACATCGAACAGATGAAATGATATCTTAGTTGTATGTGTTTTTTCTTCGAATGTAAGGCATAATTATTTATAAGATGTATAACACTTTAGTTGTCCATAAACAAATAACTTTTAGCTTGTTTTCTACCCAATTCTTCCATAAAAAAAATTAGCCATATCATCTCCTTGCTTGCCTTTGTTGTAGCTACATACTGCCTTTGTGGTAGATAAAACAACCACCTTTTGTAGCCTTGAGATCCAACTCACCTTTGTACCACCTATAGTAAACACATAAACTATAGTACTCTACCTAGTATCAATATCCCTTACCAAATCTGAGTCCACAAAGCCTTTTAAATCAGTATTAGAGCCCCCAAAACATAAATGTCTATTGGATGTTCCTCTAAAATACCTAAGGATCCATTTTACTGCATTCCAATGTTCAATTCTAGGATTACTCATATACCTGCTTAAAAATCCTATGGCATGTGCAATATTTGGTCTTGTGCATACCATGGCGTATGTTAAACTTCCCACAACTGAATAGTAAAGTACCTTGGACATTTTCTCTTCCTCCTCTTGTGTCTTTGGACACATCTCCTTAGTCAATTTGAAATGACTAGGAAAAGGTGTGTTGACATCTTTTGCATTCTCCATATGAAATCCTTGCAACACCTTTCCAACATAATTAACTTGAGATAGAGTTAATTTTTTGTTTTTCCTATCTCTAGAAATTCTCATTCCAAGGATTTGTTTTGCTACCCCCAAATCCTTCATATAAAAATATTTTTCTAACTATTGTTTTAACTCCCTATATTGATCCATGTTAGACCCCATTACAAGTATGTCATCAAAATATACACATAAAATAATGTAGCTATAATTATCCAATCTCTTAAAATAAACAAAATGGTTAGAATGACACTAGCTGCAGCCTTGCTTAACCATAAAACTATCAAATTTCAAATGCCATTGCCAAGGTGCTTTTTTCAAGCCATATAAATTCTTCTTCGATCTGTACACCAATTTATCCTTACCTTTGACCTCAAACCCCTATGGTTTTTGTATATATATCTCCTATTCCAAATCACGATGGAGAAAGGTGGTTTTCACATGTAGTTGTTCAATATGCAAGTCTTCAACAACCACAATACTTAAAATAGTATGAATTAAAGTCATTTTAACAACCAAAGAAAAAATCTCATCAAAATTGATGCCTTTTTTTGTACAAATTCCTTAACTACTAATTTGGCTTTAAATATTTTCTTACCTCCTTCCTCTTTCATCCTATAAACCCATCTATTTGGTGAAGCCTTTTTACCTACAAGCAACTTGCATAATTCACAAGTCTGATTTTTCAACAAGGATTCCATTTCTTCTTCCATTCCTCACTCCCACTGAACCTTTGTATCCACTTGTATAGCCTCATCATACCCTTCCAGTTCACCAATATCAGTTAATAAAATAGAATACAAAGAGGGAGAAAATCTTTTGGGGGGTCTGCTTATTCTTGTTGATCATCTAACATTCACTAGAGTTTGTGGTATTTGTTGTTTCTGCTATGAAGCATGAGGAACCACTAGAAAATCATTGTTTGGAGTATCATCCAACACCACATAATCCTTTTATTTCTTCACATGATACTACAACTGTTCTTTTTACAACATCTTCTCATTGAATACAACATCCTTTCTTCTCACAATTTTTAGATTTTTAAAATCCCAAAGCCTATAACCAAATTCATCAATACCATATCCAACAAAGATACACTTTTTTTATTTTTCTTTCAACTTGGTTCTATTTTCAGAATCTACATGTGCAAATGCTTCACAAGTGAAGCTCTTGAGAAAAGAATAACTCAACTTCTTACTTGTCCATGCTTCCTCTAGAATACCACAACGCAAAGGAACTGAAGGACCTCTGTTAATTAAATAAACAACTATATTGATAACCTCTACCCACAAGTTTAAAGGTATCCCAACATGCAATCTCATACTCTGTGCATGCTCCATTATTGTCCTATTCATAGGCTCTACCACTCTATTTTCCTCTGGAGTCACTAGAACCATTTTCTACCTATGAATTCCATTAGATGAAAAATAATCCTCAAATTCTTTGTTGTAATACTCACCACCATTATCAGATTTCAGAAATTTTATCCTTTCAATCATCTCATTCTTAACCAAGCTTCTTCATTTCTTAAGTGTTTCAAATACATTATATTTTTTCCTAAGGAAATAAATCCAAACCTTCCTAGTTGTGTCATCTATGAATGTAACATAATACCGAGAGCCACTGAGAGAAGATACCTGTGTTGGTCCCCATACATTTGTATGCACAAGTTCCAAGTTCTCACCTATCTTTTGCTTCCCATCTTTGAGAAATCTGGCCCTCTTTTGTTTTCATACACACAAGTTTCACAAAAATCCATATTAATACATTTTAGACCTAGTAAAACCTTATTATAATGAAGTATCTTCATACCTTTTTTACTCATGTGCCCAAGTTTGTTATGCCACAGTGCTATCTCAGAACCACAACAACTATTTCATTCTCTACATGTGAACCAGCGATAACTGTTCCTGAATATGTTACAAAACCCGCAACAACAATTGTCGAACCAACAACTGTTTTAGCTATTTTTTCTAGCAACTTTCCTATTTGATTTTTCTCTATAATAGCTAAAGTAGAAGGAACAATATGACCTATACAAAGACATAAGGGTCCTACTTTCACACCTTTTTCTACTACTAAGGCACCTTGTTGGTGTAAATAAAGTCTTGTACCTAGTTGATTCATTACTAGGGGACTTATTTACACAAGTTAAGTTTACTTAGGTCATAGGAAGGAATCTTTCTAGAAGATGTTAGTTATCATTAGTTGTCATCTTATCTTTTGACAACTACTACATGTGAACCTAGGTAAATGTGATTAGTTGTCATATGTCATATGATTAAGACACTTGTCATAATCCTATGACATCTTGCATCTCACCTTGGCTATATAACCAAGGGGTATCTCTCATTGTACGAATCATCTCATATCATTGACATTGAATATAGTTTATTTTTGTCATATTCATCTCTCTTTTTTTGTGCTTTCCATTTGGTCTCAAGATCTTGGCATCCATAGCCAATTCTAACATGGTATTAGAGCATGGTTGATTCTAACATGGTATCAAAGTGGGTTGGGTTCCATTGGAGAGTCTTTTCCTAAAGAGAGATACTAGATTTGGGGGTGTTCCATTTTTAGCTCTTTATTGTAGGTTCATATCAGAGCTTGTGGTACAAATCTAAGCTCACCATTATGTCTGGAAGGTTTGAGAAAGTTGATTTTTCCTTTTGTTTAGTCCAAATTGGACATACAAGGCCAAATTTATGAGGGTTTGAAGTTGAAAAGTGGTTACCAGATCCATAAGGTAGCTGCATTTTTGGAGTGTTTTGGGTCAAATCTGACCCTACCATCGCATCTAGAAGGGCCAGAAACCCAAAGATCGACTGTCAATTCATCCAAATTGGAGCAGTTGTCTGGTGAGGAAAAAAAAAATTCCCAAGGAGCCGTACAGCCCCTAGGTCGTCATAATTGTAGGTCATTCAAATATTTTATTTAAAATTTCTGAAAATATTATAATATTTGTTGACATTTTCTATTTAAGAAATTTTTTGCAAAATTTTCAAATATATATATGGCTGATTAGATTGTATTTTGCAAAAGATTTTTTTAAAAATAAAAATTAAAAAGTACAGTCCACGGACTGTAGTCCGCAAACTATACTGGTACCCTGTACCGCAGACTTGGCAGTGTATCGCGTGTACCCACGGGTCATTCAAAGCTGCCACGCGACACAATTTTTTCCACCCACGCAATTGGCATTAGCCATCTGTGGACCTCGCTTATCTCCTATTCATTGGCGACATACATAAAAACCAAGCGGTGACAACAAACAAAAATTTGGTAGTGACATTTGCATTTCGGTCAGCAGCCTTGAATATTCTAAGCATCTTGCAAAGATTCCACCGACAGACCGACGACGACTTGCTACGGCTTGTGGGCCATCAAATTTAGCCTGCTTGATCTCAGTGATGGCCAAATGACCATAAAATTTAAGCTCATGAAGGGGGACTTCATCATTTTCTAAATTTTTTTTGCCCCCCTCACCATTGGGCTTTTTAATTTTGCAGTTCAAGTTTGGAGGCTCATAACTTGCTCATTTTGGCTCCTTTTTTCGAGCAATTTTTTTTTATTTGGGCTAGAATTTTGTAATCTACACAGTGGTGTGATAATTTTTTGGTTTTAATATCTGTTTTTTCCAGAATTTTCAGATTCTCATAGGTGTTACTTCTTCGTCCTCATTTTGGGAACTTCGGGAGCTCATATCTTGCTTCTACGGTAACATTTTTGGGTGCAATTTTTTTTGAAAGTGCATGATTTTTTGTGTACTTCTCATTGATATGATTAGATTGATCTCATTTTGTATCAAAAATTGTACTTGATTTTGTGGCCTATTTTGGCATTTGCATGTACCAAGATCAAAGACCACTTCACTATTTTTGGCAAGTGGCAACTATAAACACACTAAATATAAAGTGCCAAATTAGATATTTCTTGGGGGGTTTCTTGATTGAGTGATTGGTTTCATTCTTTTGCTTGGTTTGTGTTCTTGTAATGAGATCTCAAATTGAACCCCTAAATCCACATAATTATGCTACATGGAGAAAATCAATATGGAATTATCTCAATATGGAATTACACCATTCAAAAACCCACTAATGTTAAAGAATTGGAAAGGTGGGAGATTGATCATGAGAAAACACTTGGATGCACATGTTCATTAGTCTCATTTGATTTGTAATTTCAAATTGAATCATGCAACATCTAAAGAGGCATGGGAGACTTTTGAAAATTGTATGGTAAAACAGATAAGATTAGGGGTTATCAGAGTTATCAGATTGATAATGATTTGATGAATCTTGATCCTAAATGTTTTGACCATATCCATGACTACATCTCCAAAATCAAGCAACTAAGAACATAGTTGAAGGAATACGGTATTGAAAAAGAGGATTTACAATTGATTCTAAATGTGTTATCCAAGCTTGGTCCTGAGTATTCAGTGTTTGTTTCGGGCTTTCATACCCATCAAATTTCTATGGGAGCATCATATGTTGATCCTAAGTTTGACGACTTTGCAAATCTCCTAATTCAAGAGGAAGCTAAGTTAATGAACATGGGTCTAATCAAGTCTTCCAAGTCACAAGCATTGGTGGCTAGTGAGTCTAAGGTACAAAAAGAATTAGGGAATCTTGATAAGAAGCAAAAGAAGAAAAAGAACAAGCCACATAAAGAATCAAAATCCTCATCCTCATCAAAAGGAGAATCATCTAAGAAGGAGAGGCCTTTTTGTGCATATTGCAAGAAGGATGGACATGAAGAACACTATTGTTATAAGAAGGATATTGATGAGTTGAAAAATCTTCTTAGAAATAATCATATTTATTTTCCTTCTAGAATGTATGAATATTCTTCTCCTTCTACTTCAAAACAGTCTAAAAAGGACAAAGGTCATGCATCTACATCAAGAAACAAAGGAAAAGCTCTTTGTGCTCATTCAAGTCTAGGATCAAGGGGATGGCTTCTAGATTCAGGAGCTTCTCATCATATGGCATCTTCACAGACTATCTTCTCTTCATTTCAACCTTGTACTATGTCTCTTATCTTGATGGGAAACAATACATACATGAGTGTAACAAGGAAGGGATCTATTAGTTTTGGGGACAACACTTTTTAGGATGTCTTGTGTTCCTCATTTGATGAAAAATCTTCTTTCCATATATTAGATTACACATGGTGGAGATGGGAGAACTGTGGAGTTCACACCTGATTCTGTCATCATTCGAGACTTGGAGACTCGAGAGATCATTGCTACTGGGGTGGTTGATCATTCATCTCGGTTGTATACCTTTGCACATTTTTCTTCTGATGATGACAATGTTCCTTTGGTTATTGATCACATACACCATGATTCAGATGAGACATTTGGCTTTTTGAACTTGGGAGTTCTCACATCAGATCCAGTACTTGAGCCATGCATTTCATCTCCTCCACCTACTGTTGTACTTGATGATGCTTGTGATTCCACAGTTTGGGTTCCTTGCGATTCAGTGCAACCGGATCTACATTGTCTTCTAGATATGGCTACTTTGGATGGCTTCTTGATAGGTATTTCAGACTTGTTCATGGAGTCTCATCTTGCAGATTTTGGGGACATCATCGATAGCATTCATCTTCCCTTTGATGAAGTTGCTCCTTCAGTTGTAGTGAGGGAACACCTTGACCCTCTTGTTCATTCTCTACATGATCATTCTTTGCAGATTGACATGAGTGTGGATACTTTTGGACCTCATTTGGAGGAGGCTTATTTGTCTCCAGATGGGATATCATTGTCTTTGGATCATGTTCTGCATTCATCTCTACTAGATGTTGGATTGTCCTCTTCAGTAGTGTGGCCTAAAATTCCTGTTTGGAGTGTCATCTTTTGGCATTGACATGTAAACAATTAAGCATGCTTCAGAGACATCATACATCATCCATATTCCTAGCATCTTGCATACATCCATGGTTTTTTTTCTTCCTAAGGGGAGGAATGTTGTTCGGCGAGATTGGATCATCTTCAACATTCAATGTCAAGCTTCTACCATCATTGCAAGAGACTCAACATTGAGGGCGGTTGTCTTGTCTCTCTTCTACTTCTCTCTTATGGGGGGGTCTTTTTCCTCACATGGGGTTTTTACCTTCTCATTCTTCATTGAGAGAATTTCTATTTTGTATTTCATCTCTCTTTTGGAGAGGAGTTTTGTCCCGTTGGGTTTTCTCCTTTTCTCTATTTGTGAGAGATTGCATTGCATATGTACATGGGTACCTAACATGGCCTAGTACCCAGGACCCATATTTGTGTCATTTGCATAATAATCTACTACTCCCTAAGTTTCACTTAAGGGGGGGTGTTGGTGTAAATAAAGTCTTGTACCTAGTTCATTCATTACTAGGGGACTTATTTACACAAGTTAAGTTAGGTCATAGGAAGGAATCTTTCTAGAAGATGTTAGTTGTCATTAGTTGTCATCTTATCTTTTGACAACTACTACATGTAAACCTAGGTAAGTGTGATTAGTTTTCATAAGTCATATGATTAAGACACTTGTCATAATCCTATGACATCTTGCATCTCACCTTGGCTATATAACCAAGGGGTATCTCTCATTGTATGAATCATCTCATATCATTGACATTGAATACAGTTTGTTTTTGTCATATTCATCTCTCTCTTTTTGTGCTTTCCATTTGGTCTCAAGATCTTGGAATCCATAGCCAATTCTAACATGGTATCAGAGCATGTTTGATTCTAACACACCTTTTGTAACCTTCCAAACTTTATCACTAAAAGTAACAATGCAACCTTCATCACCTAGCTACCTTAATGAAATTGAATTCTTACTCAACCTTGGAACGTGCCTTACCTCTTGTAGTAGCCAATGATTCCCATTTTATAACTTAATCTTGATTCTTCCCTTTCCAACAATCTGACAAGGTTTGTTATCTCCTAAATAAACTAGCCCAAAATCCCCTTGGACATAATCAAGAAAATACCTTTTATGGGGTGTATCATGAAATAAAGCCCCTAAATCTAAAATCCACAAATCATCAGCATTATTAAGGGAAAGAATCAAAGCATCATCTTTAGATTTATTAATTACCATATTTTCCTCCTTAATTCCTTGTTTGTCTATGTCTTTATTCTTCCAAGACCAAAAATCATCCTTCAGATGACCCAGTTTTCCACAATATCAGAAATTCTTCTTTCCTCTAGATTAGGACCTCTTGTCTTTTGACTTTACTCATGACCTAAAGAACCTTTTCCTCTCTCCTTTGATCTACCCCTGCTTTCTACATTCAAAACACTACCTAATGTGGAAGTTCCACATGAGCTTTTCCTATGGATTTCCTCACTTAGAATTACACCAACAACATCATCAAATTTAAATGTATTTAAACTAAAAACAAAGTTAATAACCACCATTACCAAGTTATTCCAAATTTCAGGCAAAAAACATAATATCAAGAGAGCTCTAACTTCATCAAAATTTACATTTATAGAAGTCAACTGATTGGTAACGATATTAAACTCATTTAAATGATCAGTAACCATTCCACTGTCCATCATTTTCATGTTAAATAAATACTTCATAAGAAATACCTTATTCAAATTGGAAGGATTTCATATAACTTCACCAGTGTCTACATTAACTCATCTGTTGTCTTCTCTTTAGAAACATTGAATGCCATTGATGGCACTAGGCACAACCAAACACTTCCCAATTCCTTTTTGTCCAAAATATCCCATTCCTAACAAGTAATTTTTTTTAGTTTCTTTTCTTTCCCTTGCAATGGCTACTATAAATATTTTTGATAGAGATAATCCTCCATCAACATCTTCCATAACTGATAATTTTTCCCATTAAATTTATCTACCTTCAATTTATCCTCATCTTCCATTACTCCCACTCAAGTGTGAGACCTTCTGATGCAGATCAGGGTGGAAAACCTTCCACAATAACAATTAGATCAATTTAAAACAATTCTTCAATCACCAAAACCCTAACTAGGATGATTTATCACACAACTTCACAATTTCCCTTGTAGGTCTACAGACCTAGTTTTTTGGACAATCTTGTAAAATACTTCACAAAACCACAAAATATTTGTCATTTCAGACACCCATTAAGCCTTATCAAAACATATTTCAAAACCTCATATGGTTCCTTTGGAACATGTTCCTTAACTCACTGTTACTATGCTACCCTCTTAGGCCAATTAGGCCACTTTTACAAAGCATCACCCACTCAATCACTCTATCAACTCCAAAACTTAATTTCAGAACCATTACTAGCCTTCAAGTGGCCAAAAACAACAATGTTTTCCAAGAGAACTTCCCTCCAAAACATATAATCACCAAACCCTCATTTAAGCTAGTTTGAAGAGGGTTTATTGAAAAATAAATACCCCAAGCCCTAACTCACCTTATCAATGCATCAAACACATCCCATATAGTCTGCACATACTATCTAAACCTTCACCCAACCTTTACCCATGCATTTTATGCAAATATCAACTTGGAGCCATCATTTTCAAGTCAAAACTTAAGAAAACACAACTAGGGCAGCATTCGAATTCACCCAAACGGCCTTCCTTGCTCAAATAAACTCCATAAGAATCTAAAACTATCCTAAAGCACCCATTCCACCAAGTTACAGGGAAATCTAACGGTGGAATGGGTGTTTAACACATTTTAACTGACTTCAAGCTCTCTAACAGGGTATCACAAACCCATTTCCAAAAGATTGCTAATAAAACTCTTCAAACACTATGAAATGGAATCAAATCAAAACCAATCTCTTGTTACTTCATATATCTATCAACTACAATGCAAATTGGATAAAAAAAAAAATTGTACGGGGTCGTACAATGGCCTGCAACAACAATTTACTAGTAATTTCTAAGAAAACAAAGTTCTTTGCTATTAATTCAACTTCAATACAATCTCCAAAACCAAACTTCAACCCACACGCCCTATATTTAAACCTTACACAACCAAAAGAAACTAACAAAACTCCCTCAAACTGACTCTCAACTTACATGACTGTTGAGCTTCTCCTATTTTTCATTTTTGCACTTTACACTTTGTATTTTTGACAATATTTGAAAACATTGACAACTTTTTTAAAAATGAACCCAACTTGACTCATTTACATCAAACATGGTCTGTTATGACCTTATTGAATAAAAAATGACTCCAAACCCCTAAAACCTACCAAATGACCAAATTTGCAAAATAAACTATCATGGTGCCCCTACACCTCCTTCCTGCAGAGGATAATCAAACACAACCCACTTTGATACCACTTGTCAGGAATTGCAGGCATGAACTACCAATTAAATGTAGATAACAAAAATAAGCAGAGGAATTGAAACATAAAAATATAGTGAGACAACATTTTTAACATTGTTCACCCAATCTTGGTCTATGTCCACAAACCAGAGTCCTTTTATTATCAATTTCCAACAAATACAATGTACATTAAACTTGCAACAACAGTTGTAACTTACAAAAATCATTAAACCACGATATCCATTGCATAGTGCTACGTGCACCCAATGTGTAAACCTGCATTTTCACAACCTTTCACAATCTACAATCTAAAACTACTTCCTCTTGTTTTACACACCATGCAACAATAAAATCAAATCCCACATGATTGTTTGTATTCCAATGTGTGTGTTGCATACTATCCAATTCATGGCTATTGGAATTATCTAATGTGCAATAATAACTTTTCATTTCTAAGTGGTCTTACAACTATTATAACTGTATTTTTAAATACAAATGAACAAAAAATTGCTTATTAAAATATTAGCTATTTTTTCTTTGAGGGTACTACCCCCAAGCACCCAGATCCTCATCATATGCTCTTCCTCAAGCCCCCATTAGGAGGATAATACCCCCCAAACCCCGCAAGAGGGGCTCTGTCCCCTTGCATTCCCCTGTTGATTGATTTGGGGGGAAAACATGTCGATAAAAGTGGGTAAAATTTAGGCTTTGAGTCTAATCGGACTCCACATAACAATAATGAGGGCCTAATATTACTTATCATGGAGCACATCAAGGAAAATACTTTGGCAAAGTCTCTTAAAGGAAAAGACTCTATTATTAATAAAAACCCTAAAGTGGTGGATTATTCTTCTTCGAGTTCAGATAATTCTGATGGAGGAGATGGTGATGATTGGAAGTTGGACTTTGAAGTTGGGATGAATTAGTGGAGTCCCTCTCTTCTTCTCCCCTAGATTTAGGTAAACACAAGAAGAGTAAGGTGAGTGCTAAGAAGACCACAGCTAAAAAGAAAGCCAAAAAATTGATCCTAGTCTGACGACTCACAAACATGGGATGAAGAGGATGGTTGAAATGTGTAGAGAAAGCTCATTCAACATGAAAAATGCATCAGGACTAGTTTGAGTAAAGGAAAAGAGAAGGTGCCAAATGTGGTTGCAAAGTACATGGGGAATAAGTCAGGAAAGGTCACTTATGGCACCGGTAACATCCATCCCCTCTCTAAATATTTCTCCTATCTTCATGAAGAAAGTAAGGATCTACTTGATGTTTTAAGAATGGCAAGGGAAGGGGTTACCTACAATTTTAGGCTTACTAAATGGTTCATGCTAGAACTCAATAAAGTTAATGTTAAAATCAAAGGCTTGAAGGAGAAATTTGTAAATGAAATTAAGGGGCATTCATCTTCTAAGTTGAATGAGTTAAAAAAAGGGTTATTATAAATGGAAAATTTTGTCATAGATCTTAGGAGGGACTTTGAGGAACATTTTAGGGTGTGGAGAGGGAGGTTCAAGAATTAGACACTAACATTCAAAACCTTTTAAAAATTAGCCATTATTCAATTAAGAATATTGTTGACACCCTTAAAGTTCTCATGGAGAAACTTAAAGAGCTGAAGGAGGAACAAATAAATGTTGAGCGTTAGGGTTGCAGTAATTTGAAAGAGCCACTAGCTAAAGAAAAAGGAAAAAAGGTTATGACAATAAAAGAGAAGGGTCCAAGTGTTAAAACCCAGGGTAGTAAGAAAAATACCTTCGAGGAAGAGAAGAATGAACTAATGTCCATGGTCGACCTTCACTATAATTAGGAAATGGAGGTAGCGAACACCTTGTAGAAAATGAAATAAAACCTCTTTGTTTGTGTTCATTGTTTTTTTGCTTGTCTAGTGTTTTGTTGTTGTTTTGTAATTGGTTGGTTGTTTCTAGTCTATGTTATCTTTAGTTTCAGCAATGTTTTGTTATAAAGGGTTTTGAGTCCCTTCAAAACCTATTTTTCCCCCTTTAATCAAAACATCTACTTCATGTCTCTAAAGTTAATATAACACTACCATTTTTTATATTTTTATTATATTATAGAGTGCTTTACAAACCTTTGCTACAAAATTTGTATCAATTATAAGGATAAACTAGTTTATGTTGAAACATTCAAGTTCAAATACTCCACTATATTATAATTTAAAAATTAAAAAAATTACAAAGTTATGTCCTTGACATTTATGTCATTTTTCATTAGAAGTTGTACCAACACTATCTTGAGGTAAACCCATTACCTCTTTATAAAATTATTTACATTTTTTATTTGATGTGCTAGACTATCCTCTATGGCATTAAAGTTGGTTGATATACTTTTAACCATCTTCTTATTACCTCATGAATTTCCAAGTGATTATTATTATTCAATTTGAATCAATTAATTACATGTTCTAATTCCATATTTTTATCACTCAACATTCTATTCTTCTCAATCGTATGTGAAATTATCTTTTGCAATTGAGTTTTGTTGAAGATCAGCCTTTCATTTTATCTTTCATGGAGTTCTATATTCTTCGATTAAGATTTACATAAGCATGAATTCAAAAACTAGTTGGTTTTGAAATGATCCATCATTTTAGAGTTCATCTCTTCTTTTTTGTAATCCCCCTCTTTGGTTGCCTACCCATCCAAACAAAACTTGAACTAAAATGTGTCATTATCAAATGTTTCAACATTGACATCTAGGTTTTCAATTTTAGGGTAAAAGTAAAAAGTTGTGTCACACTTTTGGTCAACTTATCAGCGTAAGTGAATTTAAGCATTTTCAACAAAAAATAAATTTTGATCAAACATATGGTGTAGCTAGATTCATTCTAGCAATGTTAGATGTGGGCTGCAAATTTTTCAATTTGAATTTTCCACTAAATACATATGCAGCACCACTTTGGGCCCAATTTACCAAAAAAAAAAAATTATTCAAAAAAATTGATGTTTCAACAACTCTTACTCATGTATATAACATTTAAAAATATATATATATCCTTTTGTAGATCTATAAGTGTAATTTAAAAAAATATAATTTGTTTAATAGATTAATTATTGTTTGGTACAGGGGCACCAAGGTCATTTTGTGCAAATTTGGTCAAATAAGGTCATTTGGTTGAGTTTAGGTTGTTTTGAGTATTTTGAGTTCAATAAGGTCATATAGACCATATTTAGTGTTATAAGTCATTTAGGGGTCATTTTGCTAAAAGTTGATGTTGTTTTCAAAAGTTGTCCAAATTGCAATATTGTAAAGCTGTAAAAATGCAACATTGGAGAAGACCAACAGTCACATGGAGTTTAAAAGTAATTTGGAGTTGGTTTTTAGTTGCTTTTTGGATGTTTAAGGTATATATACAATGTGTATGGTCGAATTCAGGGGTTGGTTGAAGATTTTGTAGAAGAAGCAATAAAGAAACCTTCAATTTTTTGTGTTTAGATAAAAGTTGTTGCTCCAGGCTGTAGTATGATTCCGTACTGATTGGTTTTGATAAAAAATGTTTTTAAATAGATAGAGATATGTGTTAAGAGTAATTTGGGCTTTGTGTGAGTTGATTTCATCAAGAAACAAAGATTTTATTTTAATTTTGTTGTAGGTGGCCAGAAGTTCAGAATTTTGAAGTTTTGAGAGTAGAAATGAGATTATAAGCCATTCCACCTGGTGAAATTGCTTATAACTTGGTGGTATGGCTCCCTTAGAAGTAGGTTTTCTATTTTTTTACTTTGTAGGAGCAGGGAAGGCTGATTGAAGGAGTTTGTATGTCGCCCTAGATGAATTTTTATTGATTTTTGGCTTAAAGTTGATGGCTAAGAACATGAATTTGATGAAACAACATTGTTAAAGGGTTGGAGAAGGTTTAGATGGCATAGGAAGACATATTACAATGTTTTTGAGGTACTGGAAAGGTTGGAAGAGGTGTGGGGTGTGTACTTTCATTAAATTGTCATATGTTCAAGCCTAGAAAGGCCTAAAGCAATGGTTTTGTAATTAGAGGCATTAGTGAGTGTTCCAATTCCTAAAAGTTGTTGATTCAGAGGTTTTAGAGGCTGGTAGAGGACTTTTTATAAATATTTTGGGTTGGTATGTGTTTAAGTGGGTGTTTCTTTGTAAATTAGGCCTAATTGGCTTAAGGGGACAACGTTGTAGCATTAGTTTGGAGGATATGTTTCAAAGGAACCTGATGATCTTTTGAGATATATTTTTGAAGGCCTTAAAGGGTATCTGAAAAGGTGAATGGTTTGTGTGTTTGCAGAGTTTCATGAAAGTTGTGTACAATTTTCCTATTTGCAATGCTATTAGGAGAGTAGGTTGAAATTGTGAAAAGTTGTTGAATTGGGGATTTGAGGGTAGTAAGATTGTTTTAGTTTGGTCAAATTGTGATTGTGGAAAGGCTTCCTCCTTGCTCTGCATCATTGTTTATATTTTATTTTTGCTAAAAATACATTATTAACATTGAAATATAAAGTTGATTATCTTGTGAAGGAAAAATACTAAAAATTATTTTTAAATTTGAAAAATATGATGCACTTGAAAAGATTATATGTCAAGATATTTTTTTATTTTGGATAAATAGTTAAGACAAAAGGTGACATCCTATAGAAACAATTATGTTTTCAAAACACACATATTTTAAGATTTGTTTTAAAAATTATATTTATCAAAATGGGTTAAAAATATATCCATGCACTAGAGTTTCAATTTATAAATAAACCCAAGAAAATTTGCAGAAAAAATAAAATTTACATTATAAAGAGAAATAACCCAGTTAACTTCACTTTTAACATTTTACCAACAACTAAATTATATTTCCAATATTATAGAAAAATTATATATTAGAAAATTTATACAAATACAAACATAAAACACACTAAAAATATACAGTTTATTAGTTTACATAATTTCAAAATTCAAAAAATAAATGATACTTCCTAGCAATCCAAGTTAAAAAAGTTGGATTAGTGTTGGTTGTTTCCTTTATAAAAATGTGGCACAACTTTGTACTTTACCCTTCAATACTCTTCCTCTTACCCTTTGGAGCTTTTTTTGACATGTAAGCAAAGACTCAGGGATCTATATAGTTACATGCCATGATTTCAATGGCTCTTATAATATATAAAGGAAGAAATGTTAATATAACATAAATCTAGAAATGGCCTACTTATAAGAACCTCACCATCTATAGTGTGAGAATAGAAGGTATTTTAAAGGCTTGGTACATAATATCCATTGTAATTATGTAACATATTTCCCATTTTATGAACAACCCCATGTCTCCTACTAAGCATAAAAAATATAGAAATAAAATGATAATCAACAAAATTATAATAATCATTGACAAAATGATAATTAACATTGACGAGATGATAATTATTATTGGTGTGCTATTTGAAATGCCTTATCTCTAAAAATAATGTGTATGAATCGATGAGGTATAAGAATGAAAACCATTATCTATATTTCATACTCAATAAAATAATTAGTATGATGACTAGGAGGATTGAATAATTTCAATATATCTATGAATGATTTTACACTAAAATCAAGAGCAGTTTATCAATTGTTGGCTTTTCAAGAAAATAATTCTTATAATAATTTTATACCTTGAAAATAGATAGCATTGATCCTTATCTCGAGTTGTAATAGTCATTGAAGATAGACCACCACAAAGAAACTAGAGATTCAACAACATCTAGCATGTCCTATAAAGTTGGAACATGGGCCATTTATAAAAATAAACCCTTGAAAAATAAAGCATGAAAAATATGCAAGGATTCTAATGATAAAATCGATATAAATTTTGCATTACCTTGTTATAACTTTTTAAATGATATAAGTTATAACAAGTTCACATGACCTTCATTCCAACCATGGAACATGAGAGAAATTGTAATGCACCTTTAGATGATAGAACAAGTAAATCATTTAGGAAAACAAGACATTGAACTAAGACTTACTAAGATGTAAGTCACATATACTTCTAAATTTATAAGAAGTAAGATATTCCTTCTCTATATGTGGAAGAGAATAGACAACATCATTGGCACCAAAACAAAAAACTTTATAAATGAGTTTGGACTAGAGGATTTTATAAGAATTGCATATTATCAACATGCGGGTTAAAACATCCTTAAAATATAAGCCATATAAAATTTGAAGATAATATATCAATAAAATTTGTACAAAGTATGTGTTACATTAATATAACTCCTAAAATGAGATAAGGCATAATAAAATCACATGACTTCATGCCAACTATGGAAGTTGTGGTGAGAACTTATAATACAACAACCCAAGCAAAGAGCACATGTAAAATATTTGAGAAACCAATATATCCAACTAAGAAATATTAAGATGTAAATAATACAATTCTAAATTTATGAAAAGGTAGAATCATTCTTCCCCATATGTGGAAGAGAATATGCAACATCATTGACACCAAAACATGCAACTTAATGAGGTTGGACTAGAGAATTTGATAAGAATTGTAGAACCTAAATCCTAATACCTGCAAAACAAAAGAAACAAACACACCATTAGATCCAATGCAAGTAAGAATCAAGATTCCCCATGAAATCCATTAACAATGCTCAAAATAGGAAATAAAATTGAAGAACACAATGAGAAAGCAATGAAATCTTAATTAAGCAAGCAAACTCTTGATCCCATGGGGGAATTGGTGCCAATTTGATGTGAAAATTGGCCCTTTCCCAACTCCTATGATGCAATGTTGATGAGTGATGAAGGTTGATCCACTTTGTTGAAGATTCACTTGAGCTCCATGATGAAAAATATGCATAACCTAGCTAAGACCTTGATAAAATTGATGAAAATAAATATGCTTGAGGATAAAATTGAGTATAGTAAACTTGCTCAAATTGTGGATGATCAAAACAAAGGATGAGTCTTCTATTTATAGAAGGACAAGGTGGAGGGATGATCAAAATGAAGCAATGCGGGATCATTCAACACCCAATGGGCAAGTGCCACTTGTCAAGATGTGAATGGAGGAAGCTTGAGCACATTTTGATGAATGTGCACAATAAATGGAATTAGGTGGAATTTGAAAATAGTGAAATGACATGCAAGAGGGAAAAAGAAGGAAATTAAATGTCACTTGGCTCAATGCACAACGACATGTAAGAGGGAATGAATGTCTTGTTGGAAGGACAAATCCACTTCGAGGGATTTTCAAACTTGGAGGAATATTCCCCTAAAGATGCCAAGCTAAAAGAAAATAGGGATTTAATAAATCCATTAAATGTATTTTCATGTGCAAGTGGAAAAATCTAGAGAAATTTGGAGATTAGGATTAAATTAATCAAGGTTTAATTAATTTAATGAGGGATTAGATGATGTGACTATTTGATTTAGATTTATGGGTTGATTTAAATCAAAGGATGAGAAGAATGTGATTTAGATTTAATTAAATAAAGGATTTGATTTATTTAACTAAAGGGGATGATGTTAGATTAAATTAAACAAGGTTTAATTTATTTAATTTAATAGGGTGACTTTAGAGATTTAATCAAATAAAATGAATTATTTAATTAAATAGAGACCTAGGGTTATTTAATTAAGGGATGAAGAGTGATGATAAGCTGAGAAGGTGATTCAAGACGAAATGGTGTTAGTAATCGGGATCAAGTATGTCGATATATTTTCCATGTCTACAAGAATAACATAAAATCAACATGTATCTTATTAAAACACTTTTAAAAGATGAACCATATAAAATATGTAAGTATTCTAGTGATAAAATTAATGTGAAGTTCACATTACCTTGATATAACTCTTACAATGATATAAGGTGTGATAAAATCACATGACTTTCATGTCAACTATGGAATTTCAGAGATTTTCTAATATACCATGGGAAGAGAGCATGTGTAGAACAATTCTAGGAAAACAAGACATCTAACTAAGACATACTAAGATGTAAGTAAAATATACTTCTTAATTATAAAAAGGTAGAGCATCAATTTCGTATTTGTGGAAGAGTATAGGAAACATCATTGGAACCAAAACAAACAACTTTATAAATGAGGTTGGATTAGAGAATCTTATAAGAATTTCATAAAATCAACAAAAAGTACTAATAAAAATTCAAAGATTTAATATAGTTAGGCACATATGGTGTGTTAGTGAGCAAATGTATTTTTACATTTACAACCATTGCCAATAGATGAAAATTAAAGTCTGGAATCACAAAAATAAATGTTATTTTGTAATAGTTTCTTCCCGAAAGATTAGAGTGGAATTTAAATAAGGCTCAATTGACTACAATATAATGACTTGCATGTGTGCATTGAAATCATAAAATTAACATTCTAAAATCATTACATTTACATGACAATAAAATATGTGCATCGAAATCATTACAGTCACATGACAATGACGTGTGTATTGAAATTATTAAGATCACATGACAACAAAATAAATGTATTGAAATCACATCATTACAATGAAATGTGTCCATCATCACATCATTTCAAATCACATCATAATCTAAAAAGATAAAAGATATTCCAAATCACATCATCAAGTTAAAAGATAAACTTAATAGTATTTCAATTATATAACCATCATCATCATCAATATATCATCATTACATCATCAAATTAAAAGATAACATTTATGCTACCTAACCAATGTTATATGATTTATGAAACATAGGTTGGTAGAATACACCCCCACATAGGATACCTTAATATGTAAGAAACTCCACCTACCAATGACAGCCAATTAGAAGAGATTATTATAAAGTATTATTATTAAATAGGGTGACACCCTTGAATGAAAAATAATGCAATTAATTAATTTAATAAGATTTAATATTATGCAATGTCACTCAAAATATTTTATAATATGTTAAATATAATACTTTTAATGAGTTTATATATATGTACAAATGTAACTAGCTTTGCCATATTTTTTACTATTTAATTATATCTCTTCTTTTAATTATAAATTATTATTATAATTATATTACAATATTGGAATATTTTAAATCTAAAGTAAAGAGATGAAAAAATATTAACAAAATGTCTCTTAAATGATACTACAACCCATTTTTTAAAATTTGCATCTAATTCATACTATAAG